>JAQGBW010000029.1:0-88293 GCA_034698625.1 Julus scanicus | reverse complement strand
TAATCTCTTTTTGTTTGGCTGAAAGTGTGTTTCAAAATTTCATCCATTGAAAGTGATAGGGTTGTGATCCCCCTTAATGAAGTCTTTGGTCTAAATTTTTATTTCAAATTACTGTTTTTATGTAGGCCCAGTGCAGCAAACCGCTCACACTTATCCGTCGTCCAGCACTCAACAAAAGAATTGGGATAAAATTGTCACAGATATCAGTAAAGTAGAAGAAGAAGAGGAAAAACAATTAAGCGGTGAAGCAGCAGTTAACAGTTTATTTCAAAAGATCTATTCCGACGGATCGGAAGAAGTGAGAAGGGCAATGAACAAATCATACGTAAGAAACGTTTTATTAAAATTGTTTAATTCTGTTTGGGCGTTACTTTTGCAAAGTGGAACATTACAAAACTTTACCACAGCAGATTAGTTTATTTAATAATCGTTTCCATCGAATTATTGTACAAGATTAAGAAAAGAGAGGTGGAGGAAACTGGAATATGCTTCAATTTTACAAATTTAAATAAGATTTAACGTAATCAATCCTCCTTTGAATGGGCTAAATTCACTAAATTGTAGCTCTTTCGGATGAGATTTTAAATCGAATTCCAGTATTTTATCCCTTACTCTGTAAAGTTAAAATGCCCTCGGGAGAACGCGAAAGTGGATTGTTGCAGACAAAATTTCAAGTTATGTTATGGATGCCGATTCCCTGGCTTTGGTATTTGGTATCATTGACAAAAGCTAATGTTCTAAAGACAGATTCTGTTGTTATTATTTATTTATTATTATTGTTTGTTATAAAATAGACTCCTAACGAAAAATATAAACCGATGGTGTTATAGCTTGTAACAAACTGATCCAAGTTTCTCTGATGGCTTTGCTCTTTTGTTTGTCTAATACGAAAACATTTTGAAGTATAAAACATGTTTAATTGAGTGAATCTGAAATATTCATAAATGCCATTTTTTATATTATTTTTATTTCACGTTTTTCCAGATGGAATCTGGCGGAACTGTGCTTAGTACGAATTGGAAAGAAGTGGGAAAAGAAACCGTGACCGTTAAACCTCCGGAAGGTATGGAGTACAGGAAGTGGGAAATATAGTAGTGTTCCATTTGTGAAAGATAAGTCATTGGCATAACTTTTTAATATTTATAATTGTGCTGTTTTTATAATTCTGGATATTACTAATATTTTATTTTCCAAAACGAAGCGTCTCTGGAAATTTGTAATTGGTTTAATTTTAGAAATTTATTAAAAATAAGGAAAATAAACAAAATGTTCATTTCAAATGTAAACATAAGTTGTTTTCATAAAATTGTTTCGGCCTCAAACAAATTCTTGTAATACTAAAGAATAGTCTTAAAAAAACTAAACAAATTTCTAAAATTTCAACGTTTTGATGACAAGTTTTCAAAAAAAAATTCCTGCGGTGTCTCATTTACAATTACAGAAGTTGTAATACTGAAATTTTACCATTAACGGCATCTCTTCGAGAAAATTTGGCCAACCCCCTTAACGTTCCTATCCCTTACCGTTCTGCTAATATCGTATTGTTATTGACCAAGTTTTTCCTATATATTGTAAACCAAAATTGCGATTTCAAAATAAAATACCAAATGTGTTATAGTTTGCTAAATTTCAAAAATTTGCTCTTTAATGTGAAATAACGCGCATGGAAACTGGAGAATGTAAAATTCATTTTATTTAATAAAATTGACATTTCATGTGCAACACATGACATGTACAAGCATTTCAGGTATGTCGCGACCTATCAATATCAAGTGGTAGCGCTATGCGACATTAGTTCTATTTAAAATATTTTACGCGAAATTCACCGGGTTGAGTTTGTATAAAAATGTCAGTTAAAACTAACATTATTTTACACTATTTTCACTGTTCCTGAAATGTCTACCAATGACTAAACATGGAGGAGATAACATTTTCGTGACTGGCAAATACTTTGGTAAAACAATGGCAGTACAGTGTACACGATAACAAAAAAAAATGCCCTTAGCTAGTTTAAAATTGGTAGTAACATGGAATGCGCAAGCTTCGGCCAATAAGTTTTGCTCTATGTAGCGGACATTGTGGCGAATGTTAAGTTTACGAGAGGGTTTTCCAACGTCAGCAGAGATGCACACAGCGAAATAGCGTTGTTTGCCTTGTTTTCCAAAATGCCATCGTCACCGTACAGCCGTTTAATACCGTCGTAAATATCTTCGTCCGCATCGTTTTGTTGAGCCTTTCTTTTAAATGATTTAGAAGCGGACTTTTTCTTCGATAACGAATTTCTGCGAGGGCCAGCAAACATATAAGAGTTCTGGTGAAGAACTCTACTAATGCTCTCGCGGCTGCGGATCAGTTCCACATTGTGGAGCTGAAATTTAAAAAACGTTTAATGGAAAATGGAATCGTTGTTTTTTTTAGCATTGACTAATCCAACCTGGCTTTCAATATTTTTTTAACCAAATACATCGTTGTTGGTTAAAGTAAAAACTGAATGAAATTTTTTATGTTATTTAAAAGTCTTCACAAGTCACAATCTGTATACGGATACATCTCGAGAGAACACTTTTGTTGATCCATAAAAGTCATTGAATATCACTCTAGCAAAGTTAAAATTTGTTGTAATTTTACCTTTGTTTGCCTTTGCAACAGAATAGTAGCTGCTAACCAGTTGCAAGTATAAAAACTTAGTTCCAGGCTGATGAGGGCCACGGCAATTGTTGATGGTTCTATCGTCAAGATTTCACTGTTGCACGCACAGACGAGCAACTTCTGCTTTAAACCGGGGAAAACAAAGTCGAGATCCTTAGTTAATCCGCGCTGGTCATGCGAAAGCAAAGCGTGGAGCTAAGAAAGAAGAGGAAAAGGCAACTTTGACTTCTCATTACGATTTAAGATAGCTCTAAAAATATTTTGAGTCTTTAAAGAATCTTACGACGTGCACAAAGTCCAAAGCCGTTAACGCATAGAGATTCCATTCCAACTTGTTCAAAATAATTCGTTCCATTCGAATTATTTCTGCCACCGAACAAGCGTAATTGCTAGCTGACACCACATCACCGGTTGATGGAATTACCTGCCGTTAAAAAGCATCATTTACGTTAAAACACCAAACCAGAACTCGGTTTAATCAAAATCCAAAATTATTCTAGGTTGCAAAGGTACCAATAGGTAAATTCACGTAGACATTTATAGTGTAGCGCACAATTCTTGTTCAATTCATGTTGCACGTGCGGATATTGTCGGCTAACCACGTGAAGCTACCTATTGCCTCCCTACAAAAATAAGCCGAGTAGCCACCAGAAAATCGGTGGAATTTATCTGGCACGAACCCATTGTCACCGATTAAGACAATAAGTATGTAACAACCTCATCTTCTTCCAAGCACTTTATTGCCAAAAAAAGACAGCTGACAGCTATACATTTCAAGTACTTGGGATGTGTCTGTAAAACGAATGAAACGGGTCAATGTTACAAAATCCAAACTTCCACCGTGCATTTTAATATTACTCGGTTATAACGCCTCACCCTGACTAGAAGTAAAAATCTATCGAAGATGCTTAAGCACAAATTGTACGTTTCCAGGTTGAAGCCGAGCTTCTGGTGGGTTTGTAACACCCATCGCGCAATTGAGTCCCTTTGTTTGCCATTGATCTAAAAGAGTGACAGAATGAAAATGAAATGCTGCGCTCACCCTGCGAGATATAATACGTCATTTAGTCACAAAGTATTACCCTTTCGTTAGAGGTATTATTGCACGAGGAAGATGTTGGTTGATAAATTATGGGCTGCCATTTCAACTCCTTGTCTAACATGGAGTTTAACATGGACACCAACTTTTCTCTGCTTAGACCACATTGTGGCTTTACCATGTTTTATTTATAAGCTGCCGTCGACTTCAGCGCGATCTTAAAGAAATTGTGAGAGTGATGTAAGACATCCATTCATCAATGTGCCCTACTGATAGCACAGACATGTCCTGTAAGAATGGATTAAATGCATATACCAAAATTTGCTATGCAGGATATATACTTGACAAGTTATATGACTCTGAGCAAGTCTACATCATGCCATTGCCAATTCCTGAACTCTGACAACTCATTACGAATTCCAAATCAGAGAACAATATGCCATGACAAACTTAGGAATGATATGACAATTTCAGAATAAACGTTAGACAAGCCCAAGGTTTACAAATCAAATTTCTGGCTAGGCAATTAAAATAGTAAAGTTTATAGCTATAGATCTGGCAGTCAGGACCACTTTATTAAAATATACCTATGCCTAGGACAAACAATATTTCAGATAAATGTTGGAAACATCGGTAAAAAATAATGCAAACTGATTTGTGTGAATTCATTTGTTTCAGTGGTAATACCGAAATGTTAAATGTGTGGCATTTCTTTCATGTACAACAGCATTATGGCATTGGATTGGTAAGCCATATTAAATGTCACAACGGGCCAGATTTAGCCCGCGGGCCGTAGTTTATTGACCCCTGGGCCAGAAATTAAATTTTAGGTTGTAAATTTGCCAAACCAGTAATTATCTTAATAAGACTATTCTAATTAGAACAAATCCTTAATGATGGTTTTAACTGGAACTGAGCAACGTATTTTGACTTTCTTTTCCAAATAATTCCAACAAATTTGCCCTTAGGACCCTGATATAATGGCTGGTCCCTACAATGCTCATGGACTCATGGTTACTGCAGTAATGAAACAATACTTGCACTCGTTCTATATTTATATGGCAATTATCCAGAGTTATTTTTGAATTTGAAAAACTACTGGAGGTTGCGTGATGAGCGGGAAAGTATATATATAGTGACCTTCATGAGTTAATTTTCATCAATTTTCCAGCCAAAAACCTTCATTAGTACGTATTATGCAAATAGTTATGCTAATTTACAAATGTTTAGCTACTGTGGTAGATTTTGTAAGCTGCCAAATATTAAGCAATACGAGAATTAAATAGCGACGTAAAATGGAGTCAAGGTGTTCCAAATTCCACCCTCAAATATTCAGCTGTTCGAATTGCATCTTGGTACGCATAACTTACCGTATATTCGATATAACAATGCAATTGGCTCGTAGCTGAAATCATGAAGACTAGCTCTACGCACTTTTACCACGAACATTTAGTTTAAAAATTACAAAAATATACAAAATACTATCGGAACGCTTACAAACGGCCTATTTTTAAAATCTCAGATGACATTGTTTATGATGTGAGGGAGGCGGAGCACCGACGTAGTGTATCATAGAGCCGAGCGTTAAACATGCATCCGCGACATTTTAACAACATTACGTTACTTTATTCTGCTTTATCAACTGCACAAAGTTTTAAATAAACGATTTAATACAGTCAGGCTTGAGAGTCTTGCAGAGTAGTGCGTCGCATCGATAAGCATAATATTCTTAACAAAAGTAATTGAAGCTTGAGTGATGCGGTTGTGTTCTCAGCTGCTTTCCGTCTAGGCATATAGCGCCATCGAAAAAGTGTTTTAGACAAGGACGGTGAAATATATTTGAATGTATTCTGTTAAAATTACAACGGCAGTAAAGTAATTTTACCATCTGTGCAATATGAACATATTGTTAATTTAATCAGCCATAAAAGTACATTTTTGAGGTACATCATCAGGTGATAGACGCGAAGGTTGATGCAATACGCAGTAATTTCACACTGTAGTTTCACAGTGAAAAACATTTATTTCTACATATTTTTAAGCGGGAATTCAAATCTAGATATAGACATCTAACGTAATAAAAAAACAAAAGTGAAAAATAAAAGAAGGTCCCACCGAGATTTGAACTCGGATCGCTGGATTCAGAGTCCAGAGTGCTAACCATTACACCATGGGACCAACGTTAAAGGGGCAGCCTTTTTCCGTTGTAATTCCATAGTCAACATAATCGCTTTTGAAACAGTGTAGTTTTTGTTAGAACTTTGCTTCGTCTCTTTAAGATCTGTATTTTGAAATTTCGTTTAGTTTTATAAAAGTAAACGCTTTCATTCCTATCATATATTCAGCCCGTTTTGCCAAAGATGGCCGCCGTGACTACGTCACGCGTAAGCCCCGCCCACCCACTGCGGGCTCCGCCCACTGGGCGTGAGTTCCGGCTCTCATGCTCTGAGCGGGTATCTGTTCGCTGCCTGCGCTATGCGATGGTGGCTGCCTCTTTGGAGCAAGTGCTGCGAAAGCGAGTGCAATTTCATTACTTTGAAACTGAGTTTTCTGGTGTATTTTCTTCGGATTTAAGTGACAATATCGCGTGCCTTGGACCCCTGATAGTGCTTTCGCGTGTGTTTTGTGCCAGGACGAATCTCGCAGCCTTTTTGGATAATTTAGCGAGGAGATTTGAGTACTCAACGAGCGAGCTCCAGAAATCCACGGTGAGTACGTTGACACGAGAAGTCAATGACCTTGGCTATGTGTCTTTTTGCAGGCGTTTTACCACGGGTACCGGACTCGTTCGGCCTCTACACTCATCGATAACGATATCAAATTGTAACAATACTGATAGTTTAAGGGGGGGCCACTGGACCCTATACATAGTCCGTTCGGTCAATAAGCCTTACTGCGTAGCATTTTAATACGATGATTGCGCAACCCGTCAATGTAAATTTATTGCAAAAAAATTTTTTTTGGGTAAATTTATTTTGAGGAATAAATGTTTTTTTGTCTAGAAATTAAATTCAACAAGTTGGTTTAGAAATGCAAATTTTTGTCATGATACCCGCTTTGAATTCTTGATTTTAAAATTTACGGAGTATTTGCAAACTAGTCATTATTTATTAATTTGACCCTGGCTTTCTGACCAGGTCCTTTACTGAGGTAAAAACCTGTGGTAA
This sequence comes from Julus scanicus, assembly GCA_034698625.1. Classification (NCBI taxonomy): domain Eukaryota; kingdom Metazoa; phylum Arthropoda; class Diplopoda; order Julida; family Julidae; genus Julus; species Julus scanicus. Next base: position 81,438 of record JAQGBW010000029.1, on the reverse strand, counting down.
AAGCGATGGTAAGTACGAAAAAAAGAAAAAAAAACGCCGACGAACAAGTCTCTGGTAGTTGGTATCAGCGTGCTTTCTTGCTTTGCGTGCGTTCGCTGGAGTTCGTTGACCTCTCGTCAGCAGCGAAAACTTGCTTAGGTGTGGAGCAACTCACTTTTTGTACGTTGACTCGAAGCGATATTTCTCCAATAACTTGAGTTTTTTTTAAACGTTTATTTTTCTGTATTGTAATATGATGTATTCGACAAGTGAAATGCTGTGAAAAATTCAAAATCAAAATTTAAGTGTCGTACTTTTCACCCCTGAACAGTATTATTACGATTCGTTTATTCTGGGTGTGGGGATATTGACCCTTCGCTTTTCAATAGAGATCATGTTCAAACTATAAGTTTTATCGCGTTTGTTGTTATAAATATTGACTGTAGGCCTAAATTAGATTTTTTTTTTCTACCAATCTGAATAGATCTAGATTAAAGAAAGAAAATAAGTTCAATGTCTTTTTAGATAGTTCGTATTTTGTATTATTTGCCTTTGACGTGCTTTGACATGTTGTCTTTTACCCTTTTTTAATTATTTCAAAGCTACCTTGCAGCCACCATCTTGAATTCTCAAATTTTAAAACAAAATTATTTGTAAGAAAAGGCGCTTAAAACTGCTTTGAGCTGATGGAAATGACCATATTAAGATCCATTTAAATTTTTCAGTTTTCTCCCGATTCAGTTGCGTGAATATTTTCAGTAAATACAAATATTTTAGAATTTCATAGAATTCTGTTTGACGCATTTACACACATCTGTCATTTTTCATTAGTTTTGGGAGCGATGCATGTAAATGAACCTTTATTGTTCATTGTTATTTTGTTTTTTCCACTTGTTCAGAAAATGAAGAATTTTTTTAAGTTTCAACTTTTGTCTTTCAAAAATGGCGATAATTCATATTTCAATTAATGAGAAATGATAACCATGATGCACCTGGGCTGAATGTAAAATAGTGTATCTATAAGGTTGCATATAATCTGCGATTAAATCCACGCTTGCTAAGCCAATAATTCCGGTTAAATTTGGTTTTAATCGCCGATTAGTCTAAACTGCGTTTTGTGCGACCCGCCATTAACTTTATAACCCATCGATTGCGTTAATTGACGTCGAGTTGTGCAGGCCTAAGTTGGAAAAAAAAAAAAAAAAAAAAAATGCTAGCATGCAGCAGGGTGAATGACCGTTGAATGACTCCCTCTGGTTTTAGCCATTTTCAAACCTTCGCTATCTAGCCTATGGCCTGCATTCAATTTGCTCAGATAGAAACTGAAAAAATAAAGAAAGAAAATGAGAGATTTTCTGGATTTAATTTGAATTGTCGGATAATATTTAAGAAGATGAAGGGATTTGTTATTGACTGATAGGGAGAAATGAACAAAATTGGTGCTGTTTATCGCCACTAAAATGTCTATCCCGATTGTAATAAACAGCGTTTAAAGCTGCTCACACACGATCAATTTTTGATTGATGCCGGGCGTGTCAGATCAACTGTTCAATCAAAAAAAAAAGTCCATATGGGAGGTCATTCACTTCGAGATGACGTCGCATCGTATCAGGAGAGATGCTATCAACCTACCAATATATGAGTGATGGCACTCTAAAACCGACCGTACAGGGGCAGTCTTCAATCGTCGACTGCCACACGCATGCGCAGTATGTTTTATTGGGAGCACTTCATTGTGTCATTAATCATAACTGGCAATCATTGTACATTATTCGAAACTGCTTCGAACAGGCATGGCCCAGGACTGAAAATCTCGACCTGATGCATGTGTAGTCAATGTATGGCAATCCTGGAAAAACAAGTCAGGGAATAAATCACAATTTGACTGGTTTAATAGCCCAAGATTGAAAGTATTGGTGTAATACATAGATTGTCAGTTTTCTGAAATGATATCTTGATTGGCGATTTGACATTACTGAGAATCAATCAAAAATTGATGGTTGACTGATGGTTTCGGCATGATGCGTACCTAGTCAGTTTCTGACAATCTTGGAATGAAATAAGCAAGGGTTGACATGTGAGGATTGAATCGTGAAGGTATTGGTGAGATGACGGTCTTCCAATTTGTCATCAATCCTGGAAGGATATGCTTGGATTTTTTACAGAGCTTAAATAGAAAATTAATTGTTTACGACTGCAAAGTTTAACGGTCCAGGACTGTATATTTCAGTCTGGTTGGTATTCGTGCGTAGCCAATTTTTGGCAGTCCTGGAATGATAAGCCTGGGTTGACTTAAAGTGAAAGAATCAAGTCCTTGTGGGTAATTTTTTTTGATCTCAGAAGGGTTGTGCTCTGGTGTAATTAAGTTTTATTGATGGATATATTCGGCGACGATCTCAATGAACTTTACAGATTTAAACGCTTGGGTTTTAAAACTGCAATTAAAAATGGATTGCCCTACAGGGTGCACTAAATGTAAAGCGATAATACGACGAAACTGAGATACTGTTTCGCATCAGAGTTCAAGTAATGACCCAGTTTTGTTTTTTCCAAAAAAGTACTGCCAAGAGTAAAGTTTTGAAATTTAGTCCCGCTAATTTTTTTGTTTCTTTTTCTCTGAATACTTTATTAACGCTGAACCTTAAACTACAAATGTGAAGCAGCACTTTAACGGGACATTATTTGTGTTTCTGAAATCCTGATTATTTTTGGAAACTACATAAAGCATGGCGTTAACTACAACATAAAACTTGAGTTTAATGGCACTTGGATTGAAGCTGAAACTGGTAAGTACAAGAACTGGCTCCTATAGGACCGTACTCAGACTCAAGTAAGGTTAATGAGCACGAACGCTTGTGGTATTTAAGCGAAACTTGGCACTTGTTTAAAATGTGTTTTATGCAACAACTGTATTTAACTAAGCAGAACTCCGATAAACTGTCCTGAAATACATCGAATTGGGTGTTAGCATTTGCAGTTTTAAGGGCGAGTCAGTGGGGCAAACATTAACAATGTAGCCTTGGCACGAGGATTTGAAAAACAAAATGGCTGCCAAGGTTCGAAAACAAGGTGTGATGTCAGATTGCCAAACTAGTTTGACATTATTCGATACTGTTCGTTTTTCACATTGCTGGCTTTAGACAGTATTGTCTGTTAAAGAAGAATATATACAGTACAGTATATGTATATGTAAAACTACAAAGAAAATTAAAACTAAACTAACGAGACAAAGTACGAAGTGCATTTCGTGGCTTGGTCATCTATCTTGTTGACCAATGAATATTTTCTCGACTTTAGCCGGTTTTGTAATGTATTTATAGAAACACGAACGGCTGCTAAAATCAACGAGGATATCATTATTTTACTTAATTTACTGCTATCTTGAGAAACATTTATGAAAATTTCAGCTGGTTGTTATACAGTTGTTTTCAAAAAACAAAAGTTTATTTCGAATTGGCGCCTTGTTTTTTGGCGGGTGATTCTGAATATCGTTGTGAGTATGGAATCTGACAGCACATCCAATATGGCGGCTAAGAAACTGTAGGACATCATCCTATAGTCTGAATCCTAAAACCCAGTCTACACCAGAGCAAGCACGAAACAAAAACAGGTTTTCTGCAAAACTGTTTATCGAAACTTGTTTTCAGCGACATGTTTATACTAACATAGTGTCCACACCAAAAAAAAAACATTTGAAAACTGACTAAGTTGTTGCTGTCAATGACTTCTGCAAAGGCCAGCATATAACAGCACTGTCGCCTGCAATAGAACATACGACAGTATACATGCCTTGGCATGAGCGCCATGACCAACAAAGATTTTTTTTTTCCTTTGATGTGGACCGCCTGTTGAGCAAATAGCGAATTTTTTTGTTGAAAAAAAAAACATGCTTTTACGCCCAAAGTTTGCAGAAACTTCTAAACGGATAATTGGTAAGCACACACTTTTTCCGCAAACAAGTTTGCCTAAACCTTACTTTTGTTTCGTGTTTACTCCAGTGTGGACATGGTGTAAGATGACGTAAAAAATATAGTGAATGAAATTTCGTTCAGTTTTCGTCTTTTTTTGAATGATTTTCATTTTCAACGTGATGTTTATTTTATTATTTCCGATAATAAATGCTAAACAGAACAGGTGGACAATTTGCCTACAATACATGCAGGTTGTCAAAGAAAGGGTCGTGTGTGTTTGTGTATACGCGAAGGATGGGCGGGTTGAGAGGGGGGAGAGAGAAAGGGCATGATATATATAGGTACTAACTACTACAACAATCCGTTTTTCTATTAGCCTAGAGATCAATGACCCGTCCTGACCTGAAACAGGGAACACAAAACGAGAGGCGAGAGAGAACTCGAAAGGGTTACCTCATCCAATGGCACACGTGGATTTTACAAAAGCAGACTATACATCTTACTGCCGGAGCCAAATAATAGCAAACATTATTCCAATCTTGACCACTGTCCTGGTCTGTTCATCAGGAATTCCTATTTTAAACATGTCTAGACTTGAAATTCTATCCCTGTTCCTGATTCTGTCAACTTTGATTGACTTAATTATTGTTCCGTTTTGAAAGAAAAAATACTCTGAAAAACACTTCGCTTTCTTGCATATTTAGTTTTTTAGGAGATAGTGTTGTTATTATGATTATTATTGTTATTAAGCGAAATACGTGTTGTATTTTTTTTTATTGTGTTTGTTTTGGAGCACTGAGCCGAAAGTGGGGCGATGTGACAATGACCAGCGCTTGTGCCTGCCAGCTGGCCAATAGGCTGCTGGAACTGCAATCACATGACCGTATTATACAGTGGGCCAGGTCATAAAACTCCACCAAAAATTAAAAGTGGAAAAAGTGGCGGGCAAGCATAAAAAAGAGAGGAGGAGAGGACAATTCATAAATTACCTTTTTGAAGTGCCGTGAAAGGTGCCTGACCTGCCTCTTTTAAAGTTTCATTTCTGGCCATCGATTAGCATTTTAACGTTTTAGAGGGGCCTGTCAATGGTGGGCCTGTTCAGGGTGGCATTTTCTGCCACCATTTTTGTACCTTTTCGGCTACATGGGATACTTGAAAACAATGGGTAAGTGTTTTGAAGGAATTTGGAGGTGATTGTCTAACATGGTTCTTCGTTTTCACAAAGACGTGTAGGAATGCATTCCAAAAACAATTGATGGCTTTCAAATCAATTCAATTCATTACCGTACTGTCAGCATAGACGTACCATGCCTTACCATATGCATGTGGTAAGAAAGTTATATCCCAGAGGAATTGGATTTGTGAATGGATTAATAAATAAATAAATAAACAGTAAGATGGTTAGGGCTATTTTAGAAATGGAATATTAAGGGGCTGCACTCAGAGAAAAATATCAGGATTTGTCGGATTTCAAGTTATTCAGTCTCAAATGACTTCAGGGCCTTAATGACTTGAAATGACTTTCCATATTTATATAAAAATTACCAATAACGTGGCAACATGTTCTGGAAGTCTGCATTCATTGGCGATGCCAGAAATATCATGATATAGCCTTAACCGCGATTATTCAACGTTTTTTGGACGCTTGACAATTTTTGAAGAGTACTTTGTCCCATATTTAACATTCTTGCATTAAGGTGTTTTATCATAATGGACATGTGTTTTAAATTTTTCTATTTTTTTTTTTTTACAACTGCACTTGCCCACCCTATGGCAACGGCAGCAGCAGTAGAGAAGGCAATGTGAGTGTGTGTTGTAGATGAGGTCGTTCGTATTACTTTTTGTACCTTGGCTGTTTTTGGGGTGAATAACCTGAAGCCGCTTCACTCGATGAGTACAATGGTACTAAAATGCATCGTTACTACACACTACACACACACACACACACACACACACACACACACAGACTCAACCATATTCATCATAACGCAAAAATCTTTCTCTCCATCCATTTCGTGTTGTACAGCGGCGAAAGTGTTGTTGAACCGTTTTTGACCACGTGACGTAGCAAGCTATTCGAAGAACGCTTTGTGGGCGGTTTCAAGTTTACTCTTAACGTGTTTTAGAACACTGTTATAGGTTTTTGAACTTAATCTTACCTTTAATGTACTATATGTTGAATTTACGAGCCAGTAGGGAAAACTTATTTTTGAAACTTATTGAATTTCAGAGGAGCGATGACAAAAAACATGACTATGAGAAAACAAAATTGATTTATTTCGATTTTATGCCATGGAAACTTTTTATTTCCGTGCATATAGATTTGCAGACGTGATATCTACCAAAAATACTCAAAAAATTGACGCCATCTTGAGTTTTATTACTTTTAGGAACAAATACAAATTTGGATTGTACTCTAGATTATCTGGTTTAAAGTGATGTTGATGAACTTCTGGTAAAGGGATTCTTGGTGGAAATTACGAGTATTTTGGTATGTTTAGTGAAAATTATAATTGTGCAGGTTTTTAGTAGTGTTGGTTATTGATGCTATATTAGTAACATATACTTAATTAAGCATTTATGAATTTATGCACACTGTCCAATGAGATTTCAGAATTTTACATCTAGTCCTAATGGTTTCCATGCATACCAACATATTCTGCTTTCTTGGAATGTATTGATCTAGTTTTTAACAAATAAACCATTTTGGGTTAGATATCCAATACAATTTATATACAGTATTTGGTATATTTTTGTGATTTGATGAAGATTTTTTTTCACTAAATATCCACTTTTACTGATGTTCTTATGCTAAGAATTCTTGACTGATACGTGTTCTGATATCATTTGAAATCAACTCCTGCATTGAATATTCTGAAATTCAAATTCCGCTTACACTAGATATTCACACTCGAAGTAATTTGAAAACTACTGAAAAACTAGCAAAAACTTATTTTCATTTCATTTATTGTTTTTGAAATTGCTTCATTGTTGTTGCTGAATTTAATAAATTCTATGCTGAGACTAGATCATATTGAATCGATTTGAGAGTGAATTGAATAGCTTCGAATAAAAAGATTTAGAGGTGAAGTATCTCAAGTTTTATGATAGTTTTTCTCTTTCTATGACATGGAGAAATGCAGTGAATGAACTTTGGTTTCCAAGTCGCGATTTTTGCGGATTTTCTCCTCTCTCGAAAAACGAGTTTGGGGATCTGGGATCCAAGATGCATTTATGTTTATACTCTAGAGACTCACACATGATGGACTCACGAACACAAATTTGGATTGGTGATGACGTCACCTTAATTCGTAGTAACGAACAATAATAATACAGGAGAGCGCCGTAGCATCAGCGCCATTGTGCTCCGTGACGCTTTCGTTCAATGCCTCCTCCTCTCTTTTATTCTGCATCTTCATCATCATCAGCCATCACCATCAACATCATACAAGAGCTGTGCTGGTGGGGTGAATGACCTCTCTCTCTCTCACACTTTTCGACGTGTCTGGGGGAGGCTTTTTTTAGGCTTTTCTCCTGGCGAGTGACGTGTTTTAAAGAGCTCACTTTTGAAGCATAAAAATCTCCTCTCGGTTTCAGTTCCCACGGTTCCTGCAATTCCTGTATTTTAAACCAAATCCCACACAATCCATACTATGCCCTTACACTTCCAATGGATAGCCTTCCAACTGGGGTTCTAGGACCCGTGACCATGAGGCCCGTGGGTCACAGATGCCCTCTTTCAAGGAATCCACGTGGTCAAAACTATACTGTAGTTCCATAAACTATTACCTCTGATTGTTGTTTAGGATAATTTGTAGTACGGCTTACTATTGTTATTTTAAAATAAATTAATGAATTCAATGTCAATTTTTTTAATTTATTTTTTGAGAATCCTCTGTAGTTTAGGGAATTCTGGTAATTGGGACCAGGTTTGTATAGGGGTCTCAGCAGATTTTTACCAGTATGAAACACAAACTGAAGTGGCTTAAATCCAGGTAAAGATGGCTTTGGGTCATAGACCAAAACGTTTGAGATATATCAGAAATTCAATTTGTGTATCTTATGTGGTCTTTACCTCTAAGGTATATAGATCTAAGTCTATGGTATATTGGTATCGAAGTTTCAGCATGCATTGGGCCAATACAGTTATAGTCCCATTGCCTTCCAATTAACCATTTAACCAGAATCTCTACTATATTGCAAAAGGGTCCCAGCAGATTTTGCGCGTGTGAAAGATTCCAGGTACTTTTTTTTTTAGTACTGACAAATGAACTGACTTATGATGTTGAGTTGAATTGACAGTCTTTCAGTCACAGTTGAAACTCGTATAGTCTGCTTTTAGTTTTGATAGTTATTGCTTTATGACAATTTAAATCTAGTGTTGTTATCTGCTTTCATTTATTATTGGTATTGAATAAAAAAAATATTAAAATAATATTTATGGCGTGTAATCTTCTGTGGACGCAATAAACGAAGTAAGAAACGTGTCTTATTCGATGGCCGAAAAGGTCTTTGATCTAGCCAAAATTCGTTCTAAACAGGTTTGTTTGAATTTCTGCTTTTAAGGGGGAGATAAAACGCTAAGCCTGCGATGCTGAATTTTTTTAAAAATGCAAATGGAAGAAAAATAAAAGAGTGGATCGGGATCCTTTAAAATAGTTTGGATGAGACAGAAACATCCGTAAGGCGAAGAAAAAGGGTAATGACACGGTGCGGTCCTATGCTCGTGCATGTATGCAGCGCCCCCTCTTTAAGCAAACCAAAATTATAGAGAAGAAAAGACAAATCAAAACCCGATGTACGCGTTTTATTTCGTTTTATCACGGTTTATCGATAGTTTCAACTCGCAAAAAAAAAAAAAAATTGCTTCGAGAGGTACACGCCTTATTTTTTTTGTATATTGCCATTTTTATTTTATAGACAAATTTCAACTTAACTTGAGTGTTTAGCTTCCCTTTAAGGCGTGGATTTTTAGGATTACTATTCTTATAGTCATTTCGTATAAGAAAAACGAATTGCACTGTGTTTACGCCCACATGCAAAAATATCAAATACCAAAAAGTAAATCGATGTAGGTTTTTTTTAACAAAAAAAAAAAGCTTAAAGTTGTGCATCGTGCTCTATAGAATCTCGAAAAAAAATCAGTATGCAAACCTTATTAAAAATGTGGAATCCTTAGTGCCCTGTAGTCGCTGTTACCGTATTGGTTACTTGTACTCTGTATGGAAAAAACCTACAGCACTATTTTCGATTTATTCTAAATGTTAAATGTGAACTTGGGAGGCTGGGAGTCCTTAGTGAGCCTAACTAGCCTCTTCTCATGAATCACATGATCATAGCCCCAAAAGTGACTTATATATACTTGCTTATTTTTGAGGCCTGCCAAATTTAAACTAAGAATAGGGATACCCTCAATCAGAGAATTGCATAATTACTTCAAAGGACCTTTATTCATGCATCTGTATATATAATTCCTCTTGTGTGACATTCCAATACCTAACCCATTGAAGATAAAACATTGTTGTGAAGCCATAATGTGCAGTACTGAATGTACTTATTTACTTTTTGCCTTGGTCCTATTTAACCAGTTTTTGTCATAAATGGTCGATGTGTCACATGACCAAATTTAAAAAACGAATAGGACCGGGACGCCCTATTCTAAGGGTATAATTACATTAAAGAACCTGTATTAGTATACTCGTATACATACATGATCCTGGGCACCCTTTGAGACTTCCCAGTTCCCAGTACCATTTTGAAAAAGACAAACTTTTGTGAAGCAGTTTTGTCCAGTACTGCTTAGTTACTTGTGCTACATCCTACATGGTGTGTTTGTGTTTGTCCACTGATGATGCCATAAATGGCCAGTTACATGGGTAATTATTTTAGACTTTATTTATACTAGCTCTCTTAACTACTAATACTGTCTTATGTTTTTATTAACTTGTTAACAATCTGATAACTAAGCTGAACCGTAATTTTTACCCCGTTTGTGACCATATCACCAAATCAGGAAGAAAAAAATATTGTTCTACATGTGTTATTGTTAATTTGAAATCGTAATTTTGTCTCGTGTTTTATCGAGATTCTACGAGATTCTAAGTTTTGCACACATATTCGTTTGTTTTAACAGAACTGGCACCAATTCACATCAAGTGGATTATTAATTGGGGCAAAAACTAGAGTTTATTTATTTTGAATTTCCCTCTGACTGCATCAATCCGTGTTTCTGGCCTGTGTATATTATTCTGAGAGGTTTTCTTTTTTTTTTTTCTTCTTTTCTTTCATTCTTGTTATGTAACGTTGAACACTCGGCATACTTGAAATTGTTAAAACTCGAGTTTAATGTCCTCTTCGTCCACGGAGGACAATGACCACCAGATGCATTTTCTTCTTCTTAAGCTTACTTCTAACTCCCATAGGCGATACATTGTATCCGCTCTACGTACTCTACTACCATAAGCTTTGGCTTCTTTTTTTTTCTTTCTTTAGTGTATGTTCAATTATTCATTTACGTCAATAGATATAGCATGCGACAAACGCTACTTTGCATTTCCGATGGTCTGTGGGGTCAGCGTGGGTGGCTGATGAGGAGCCACCGGTGGTCAAACGGTTACTTGCGATCCATGGCCACACCCGCGCCCCCTGGAGGGCAATGGCTCCCTTCACCTTTAAAACACTAGCCTAGCCTCCAAACAGGTATTCCATGATTTTTAGTGGAACGTTGAATATTATGTATATATCCATGTACTTAAATTATTACTTGGTGTAATTTTTTTTTATAAAATATTTTCAAAAATCAAAACATATAGATTATTTATGTATATAATGTGCATATAAACAAACTGAAGGGGCTTAAATCCAGGTAAAAATGGCTTTGGGTCATAGTGTGCCTCATCATGTATGGCAATATCTGAATTATGGCATTATGGACATGTTGTATATGGCAATATACAGTATTTTATTTTTACACATGGAGTTTGGATTTGTATTCATATGTCTTAAATAATTTGTCTACCCTCGGGAGAAAGTCCCTTATGTAAATACTGGTATTGTCGAATTTACTTTAAACAATATACATATTAATATTATTGTAGAAGCTTGAATTTTGCGTCAGGGACTTTTCGACTAACCCATTTTAATGTCCATCAATGTTTAATCAAAGGATTAAATTTAATGGCCAATTAAACAGATAATTAAGTGCGATTTAATTCAGTACCCACACAGTCAGCAAACAAATAGCATATGGTAAGGAGGACATACCAATTTTCAGGTTGGTGGTACAAGCCATTATTAAGGTAATAATGCACTAATGAACCTATAAACTTAAACCACATTTAAATTAAATTTGATTTTAAACTGCGAAAATTGTAATCTATAGCAAAATCTAATCGAGGATTTTTGCTAAAATTAGCTTTATATATTTGTATCGCAATGCAGTAAGCATAATGACATAGTGTGGTAGACTAGAACACGCGCTTAGGGCGTGTAAACACTAAGTGAACGCAAATATCAACAGTTCATTGCAAATGTCCCTTTATATATCGGTTTCGTTACCTTTGCATCATTTTTGGTTCATCAAGGATTTAATGAAAGATCACCACATAGTAATGGTAGACCTAAACGGTAATAGTAAACCTAAACATGTCACATTATCGAGCTTTGAAAAAAAATTACACTTTATGAAGCATTACACCGTATTTCTAAAATAATTTTAACCTAAAATCAATATTCAAAATGATCAGAATCAAAATTAAGCCTATGTAGAGATTATCGAACATGTTCCATTTCATCATTTTAAAAATGTTCTGTGGATGACTCGACCTCTCTGAAGATTGGTTTTGTTTACTATAAGTTTCCATACATATAGACGATAACGTGTAAAAATGGTTTTCATATGCAAATACTTGGAAATACAACGTAACGTATATGACATTGTTTTCCAAATTTTTATAATGCCCATATGTGTAAAATGTAATTTTGTACTTCTGGGTGGCGTCACTAATCTACGATTAACTTGAAGCGTTGTGCTTTGGCGCAACGGTGCAGTCGATGGTAGGCTTAGGAGGAGGTATAGCGATGAGGATAAGATGAAAGAGAGTTGGCAGAAAGTATGTTTACGGAAGGAAGGGTCAATGACCGTCCTTGCGAAGGCGCGGCCATTGCATGCAGCTTGCACATGCTGCAGCCATTTTGTAGTAGAAACTAGGCTTATTAAAGAAGTCGTTTAAACCCTTTGCGATTTTTTTGTTTAAAGCTGCAATTGACCATGATGACGTCATGGGCCTCTAACAAAATGCATTTTGATTTTCATGTATTTATATTTTATTGTTTTCACGAAATTTTTGTACATTTTTAAGACACAGCAATGGTGTGCAGGTAACGAATTCCGGGAAAACTCGTTAGTGTTTATAACCTATAAAGCATAGTAATTGGTTCCAGTCTATTGAAAACGTTCACGATTTTAAGATTTGTATGACATTTGTAATCGTGTTATGTAAATTAATAATCAATATATCAGATAAAACTAGGCAAAAGTAAAGTTGATATAAAAAGTAAAAATCAACATTGTGCTTGGTTGGGTGTTGATCAATATATACTGCATACTTAATTTTTTTTTTTTTTTTTTTTATTATGTTTTTTTAAAAGATTGAATATAGTAAATATGATAGCAATAAATAACCATTGGTACATGATGTACCAGTGGTTATTAAAACAATATAATAGCGTGTAGGTAGAATTTTAAAATGTGCATGTGTAACCCCAGTATTGTGAAAAATACGTGTTTTTTTCAGTATTTCAGGAGAATATGACATAAATGACAAATAATATAGTCAACCCCGGAAAAGAACAATTGGTTTATGTACAAGCGGTTCCCAAAAGTTTCACTACTTAAATTTAAAAACAGGGTTTGACTAGAAATGCAAACTTGATGTTGTACGACATCATGTATGAAATTCCTGTTTCAACAGTGGTAAATAGTCTCAACCAATGTTATCAATTTTACATAAATTATTAGGAGCATTAAATTTGATCTTGTCAGTGCTCTTTTCGGTAAACATTTTCAGAATTTTTTTTTTAAATCAGCAGCAATTTTAGTTAATTATAATTTCAGAACTGACATGTTAGCCAAAGTCAGACGTTTTAATCGTGGTTATGGCGGTAAGGCTATATTTATTCCCCAATACAATAGTCAGACATCTCAGGATAATAAACAGACAACGGAATTAAGGCAGGGATGAAGTATTGCAGAAAACACGAAGTTTCACGAAAGATAATGGCCAGACTTAGCTGATTTATGAATTAGTTACGATTACAGTTCAATTTCATCGCTGTCATTGTGTTAATTTTTGTTTGTAGTCTATGAACTGACTTATAGCATATCTTAGAGACTGATCTTCCTATAGAAGGCGCTGCCAATCCGATACTTTAACCTTTATGGTTAGTTTATAGTGGATACAAATTAAAATTCAAAATTCCTCATTATTTTCATATTGTTCAAAGATGTAGGAACTATAATTTATGAATTTTTATAGCAAATAAGTAAATGGATATAGGCTTAGTTATTCAACGAAGAAATTGGCACTAAGATGGGGCTATAAAACTCCCCTCTATATTCTACGAATTCCTATTATCTCACAAAATTGTAAGTTGCAAGATGGCGGTTGCCACTTTGGATATGATGAAAGTTTTTTTCCAAGAACTTGTGTAAAAAAAAAGACAAAACGGGGTCTGAAAACACGTAACTATCTTCATGATGTAAACAATTGCTTTAGGCGTGTATGTTCTGCGAAAAAATTCTGATTTTCACTCATTTAAACCGCCTATGACCAAAACAGAACTAACGAGTTTTACATGTTGGCACAGTTATTTCCGTTGAAAAAACAGGCTACAAAATGGCGGAGCTTTTGAATTTTCTGGCAAATTTCTTTGTTTTTGATTAGGATTATTTTTAGTCCTTATTTCATTTGGGGACCAAACACCATAAAGGTTTTGGCCTGTTTAAGCACGCTTCTCACATCAAATTTGAAATTTTGTTAACTCCATCACCTCAAAATAATTTTATATTTAAATCAGTAACCAATTTAATGCTTTGTGAGTTTAATAAAGTTGATATCATTGAGAATCATGAAATTCTTACCCGAAATCGTGACTATATAAAATGAGAAAAAATAAATCATGCCTGTTTTAATGTTTTTATTATTAGAAAATACGGTATTTATATGTATTATTAGCAAATACCATCGTGATTTAAGATATTATCTCTATGACTATAATCATCTCAATCGTGATCTTACATTCGCGTGGGTTGACTTTTAGGGTACTTTTAGATAGTGTAAACATTTAAATAAATTAACGTTTTTTATACGTTTTATGCCTGATGTAATGTGTAAGTAATTCTTGGAAAATAACATTGTTGACCATTTTAAGGATGGCCATTAAGATTACCATATATAGACCCATACAAATCGCACATTTTTACTGCTAACTTTCAGCTTTTTGACATTATATTAACGGTAAAACTTAACTTTCCTCATCAAGATTAAATTGTCAGACAAAGTTTAATATTTTCGTGCAAATTTCATATTTTCCTGTAAATTTAAAGTTTTTCTGTTAATTTTTATATTGGAATTGCACGAAAATACTGTTTAAAATAGAGTAAGAATTATGCTATACGTTTTAGCATCCAGTAAATTTGCTGTAAAAAATTCAAGAATATATTTCAAAAATTTTAAAGGACCCTATAGATCCCACGATCAATTCCCTCAATATTTTACTAAAAAAATCTTTGGAAATTCAAAGATTATTTTTTCACAAAATAATATTTAAAAACTGCAAAATACAAGTTTTCATTGTCAATATATAGATCGTGCAAGAGTGTTGCATAGTCAGCATATTAGTGGTATAAAACCATAATTTCAAATTCTTTATAAGAATTTAGAACATCTGAAGATTTTTCCTTATTTTCCCAACAAAAATTCCACAATTGCATATAAAATCGTCCGCTTGTGAAAGTGTGGGGGTGTGTTTGGTCAATGGTCTTGTAGAAATAGGCCATTGGTGGTCGTTTAACTCAACAGGTAATAATGCTTTCCTAATTTTCATCTGAATTTCTATACTCTCCCTGAGTCGTTTTGTTGTCTTTAAAAGATACGTGCAGGCCATTGGCATTTTTTTTTTTTCACACTTTTCAGACTGGGCAGTAAAAGCAGTGGACAAATGCAGGTCTTTTGTCCCTTCAATAGCTACGTCCATCCTCCTGGTTCGTTGTTCCCCTCTGTTTTTTTTTATTTTTTTTTTATCTTCGTTTCTGGAAGGAGAGAGAGATAGGTTGTAGACCCGAACACATTTTCACGAATGAGGTAACTAAGTCAATGTCCTCTCTTCCTTCTACAATAAATACAAAACGAAACATCTTGACCCACATTTCGCATACACCAATGGCGAGCGTTTGAACCACGGTTCAATCCTCCCTATACTCCCTGCCCTTTTTTATGCTAACAATTTTTTTGTTGTTGTGAAAAACTGAATACACTGAAACGCTTTTTTTTTGTCTGTATTTTATTGCTTTTAATCTGTTTTTTTTTCTCGTGAAAGCCCATTACTAGTTGCTCGAAAGTGGATTTTATACGATTTTCATTGTAAATGAAATCGAGACGAGTTTATGTGGTTATACTTTTTTATTAGCTAATCAAATCATCAAATGTGAAATTATGCTAATAATTTGATATTCACGTTGTTTTTTTGCAGTCACGCTACATTTTATTCTCGTAATTTCAAGTTTTCTTTTAACAAATAAATCCGGTTTTGTTTATATTTTATTTCTTTCGAAAAGTTTTTTATTGGAAGGTAAACATAAGTGAATTGGTTTAGAAACAAGTATTCATTCGTTTAATTGATAATAAATTTCATAGCTAAGTCAAATTTGTATAATCTTTGACAGACTTTGAAAAATGTTTAAGAAATACTACATCTAACAAAATCTCGTGTGATTTGTAATAGTCTGTTTGTTATATATTGTCTGTTTATATTTGTATTCATTTGATTTCATTAAATATATTATTTTTTTTAAAAAAGATGGTAATTTACCACTTTTTTAAATTTAAAAAAAGATGGTAATTCTTAAGAATGGGCTCATTCAGTTACTATTTTCTTCATAATATATTTATTACTTGTCAAATTTTAAGTTTGTTTTAATCATTTATAATATTATTATATATCTTGGTATTACCATTTTTGAAATGATATCAAAGGTAAGAGAAATATAAATATGGTTTATGAGCCATATATATAGTATGTATACGAAAATATGATAGTTATGGTAATGCAAATGTAAATATGGTTTACAAATGCAGTTCTCACTATCTCTTGACATTTGTCGACACTAGACATTGATTATTATTTCAATTTTAAATTTCTAAATTGTGAATATTTAAGTTTGGATAGATTACTTTGGATTTCCTGTTGGATCAAGTATTTTCGCAGATTGCGGAAACGTAATTTAAATCATAGACGCTGAACAAATTTAAGGGCCGTTCATAATTGCTGTAACTAAATAATTAACAATGTTAAATGTTTAAATGTAAACATGGAGTAAAAACGAGTTTCAACCACTCTATTCTGTGATTTGGTAATCGAATCACGTTGCGAATTCTCATTCACGATATCATGAATAATTTTATTCAAACAATTTTTTTTAACATACAATACAGCTGAAGTTTTACGCAAGATAGTCTCAATGGAATATAAATCGCTTATTTGTTAAAATAATTATGACTATATTTGCATATGGTTCATTAGCACAGAGTTAAATCGTGGATTACAGTAGTCCGAGAAATGGTAAACTCTGCTGTCATAAATGCTTATTATTAAAATTATTTGCTCCATGGCGATATTATCATACACGCAATTTGAACTAACAAAAAAATGTTATCAAATGCAACATCACATCGGTATGCGAAAACGAAATAGAGAAGACGATGAAGGAAATGGGAAGAAGGGAGGTGGGGAAATTATGCAAATTGAGGTAAGAGTTGTTTTTACATAAAATGCAGACGTTGTTGTTGCTGACCTATATTTTTTTTTGCACCTTATATTCACGTGTATTAAATTGGTCTTTTGAAATTGATCAAGACGGCAATCCCATCGCACTGCTATTTCTGATTTCAATTTTTGTAGTTTTAATTCAATTTTGCATTAATAAGATTCACCAAAATAAGATCTGCTGAAAAGGAGACGTCATTGTTGTCGATTTCAATTGAGTAAAGGTTTTTTTTGTGTAAAAGCACCACTTTTTTCAGGTATATTGCAATTTGAAATTTCTATATATTGCAGTATATAGGGTGCGACAAGAGTTAAGCTCCATAATAGGTTCATTACATTATAAACATTACATCAACCGACCTATAAAAATTACAAACTCTAAAAGGATAACAACATGAAACCATTTAAGAGAATGTTTTCATGTCTCGAGATGTTCAAAGGTTGTGTAAAACGAGTAAGGAAGTGTTTATATTGAAATGGCAACCAATTGGAGCATTTATTTTTAAATTATCTAATTAGATTTGTTGCATATGAAATTTATTGTAACTTCTTTTAACTGGATTTTGCTGCACCCTTATTAAGTTTCCACAATTATTTCAAACAATTATGATATTTTGCCTCTCAAATAAATTACAAATTTAGCATTCGTCCACGTTGTTTTGATTTGCTGATTATTTATAAGATTTATTTCTGCAATTCACTGCACAAAAAAACCTGAGTTTTTTAAAAACAAATTACTTGTAGCTACTTTTTGGCTACTTTTTACATTCACATAACGGTAAAAGCCATGTTGATGAGTTGATTGGATTGGTAATTTCAATTAACTGCATGGTTAATTCTTTCTAGTCATGGAGATACTACCTTACATTTTATATAATGGACCTATAACTACATAACAGCTGCTGAAAACCACCTGCCTCAATGTATACAAACCTGAATTGCTTCAAACGTCCTTCAGGATTTATTTTAAGTTTAAATTTCGACGTCACTTAAGTTAAATGTGACTGCTAGTGTGGAGTTTGGTAGTGTGACTAGTGTTGTTATTCCACCATCGAACGTTGTCAGTTGACGATGTTACAAAATAGTGTGACCTCCTCGTTAATAGTGCACGGATGGAATTAAAAACTATGAAGATGAGGATCCGATAGTGACTTGTGGATTGGATTTATAACAGTGGAAATATATTCGTAATCTGATGCAGTGTTTTTCACGAAAATGCATGATTGGTAATAATTTTATTGCATAATTTGTATATATTAAGAGATGAACCCAGGAATATCGCATGTTCAGATAAATGAAGCTAATATACGCTGTAGACTTATTGTTTACAGTTGGAGAAAAACAGTTTTACACGTGTGCGAAACTTGTCAAAATTCGCTCGGCATACATTTAACCTACTTTTTAACAATGTTTCCAACGAAAAATATTGTTCTACGTATTATAATGTGTGTATTATTTGTTCTGGTATATATATGATATTTGCTCATGCGATGTGCCATCTCCTACATATTTCGTGAATTATGGAACCTTATTTAAGTCACAGATGTCTAGAGAATTTTGCATCATAATGTAACTTGTTCGTATTAAGTTCCGCTTATTATATGAATGAACTTAACTGGAAGACAACTGCACTTTTTTAATAAAATAAGATTCAGTTTAAAATTTTTGATAATGTAATACGATTGTTTTAAAATGTGACTTTCAATATTGTTACAATTTTTTTTTGTATTTCAGGCTCTCTCCTGGCATGCAGTTACACTGCGCCTTGGCCGTTCCCATCAGGTAAGAATACAGAAACCACGTATTTAACAAAAAACAAATTTAATAAATAAACTTATGAATCCATGATAGATACAAACGCGACATTATCACCACGTATGAATATTTGCCTGACATGCCTCTGGCGTAAATCCACTCTATTTCTTGACGCTCTTATTCCGACCGCAGATTGTTGCGATGCATTGGTTTGTGTTGATATAAGCGTTTCCTGGCTAGCTCCTTCTTGAGGAAAGTTTTTGTCCTCGTACGATTCCTTGGCTTCGGGTATGCCTTTCGTCTTCTTTGGGAAAGCATATGTTTCGTCCACATCTAATAAGATGAGATTCCAGTGGCGGTCGAATGCTTGCAAAAAGCCGTTGCAAACGCCTCGCATTTCTTTAGCACCACGTGTCCAAACCTGGATAGATTTAACATGTTCTTAGCTAAACGGTTTATTTTTAGTTGTATTAGCTATACTATAGTAAGCAAAAAATGCTGCTTGGTAAGGTTTTAAGTCCATATACCCAGTTTACGTCAAAGTGGATGCAGGGTTGAACAAAATATTGGAAACACTTTAGGAATTTAAGGAAGGAATGTACTGCTATGTAGATATAACGAGTGTTTCCGTTATTTTGTTGTTTGTTTGTTGATTTTTAACGTTGGCCTATTTCTGCAACACGAGGGCTAAACACCAACGCCAAACACCAACGCCAGGGGATGAGCCTTCAACACCTACCTGGGAATTTAGCCTACAAGGGGGGACTTCCACCCTCACTCGAGGGGTCTTTAACGTGCAACAATCAACACGGGACCTCGGTTTAAACTCTCATCCGAAAGAGCCGCCACTTTGGGAATTTCCACCGACCTCGACCTGGGAGCGAACCCAGCATCTTAGGATCGAGAGGCAAGCACGTAACCCACTCGACCATCGGCGTCGGCCCGTTATTTTGTCCACCCCCTGTAGTTATTTAGCAAGAGTTTAGAAGGGGGAGCACAGAACACGTTCAACGTGTTTTTGAAAGTTTACAAGTGCCATTTTTCCCAATAGAAGTCTTCGTAAAAATAAATTTGTTTACTTCGAAATCACTATTTAAAAAAAAAATGTCCTCAATCACTAACACGCTTTAAATATGCAACAATAACAATGTGTTAGTAGGTTACTTTCTAATTCATCAATACGATGAAAACCAACAAACCAAAACAGTGAATATCTCCCGTTAATCTCGGACATATAATATTCAATTAACCGAAGCAGCCATTTCTTCAAAGTGAACATAAAACAATTTAATTCAAAATAGGTTAATTTCAGAGCAATAAGTCAAAAACCTTTGTTTGGAGCGAATGGCTTGCTTATGAAATGAAAATCAATGTTATTCACCCTTTTACGATGAAATGCATACACACTTTAATCAGGAATTAAAAACTCGATTTTTGACATGAAAAGTAAATTTTATGGCTGGTTGCGTATTTAACCATTAAACTTGTCACGTTTAAGTATCACTTTCATTATTAATTTAGATACATGTTATTGATGCAAAAAAGGTAGCTCAATTTTCTTATGTTCTCTATTCATATTTGGATCCCATGTTTTAACGTTTTGCAAAATATAATTTAAATTCCTGACTTCAAGCAACTTATGTTCCTAACAGGATAACAAGAAAGAATTGAAGATTTCTTTTTTGCTTTTATGTTACATTTTAAAAGAACATGCTTGTAAACTATCATACAGACATGGAAGGATTTTCTTAAATTTCTAATTTAACAAGAATTTCTTAAACATATCATTTACAAATGCTCGAATTTTGGCAATGATGAATGAGCACAGATAAGATCAAAACCAAATTAGCACACAATTTTAGAATAAAAGTTCACACCTTTAAAGTTCAAGTTCATCGTGTACCAAAACACAAAGAAAGGATTGTGCAGTTTTATGAAACACCTTTTTTAACCCTAATAAAATGAAAGAATACCTTTATCATCGTTTTGTCTTCTATGCATTGTCGAAGCCGTGCGAGGGGTCCTTCTATGTTTTCCATGATGGTCAACACGTTTTTCGCTTTTCTCTTTGGTCGATAAGAATTGAAATAATTGGAGACTTGCGAAGCTCTTAAAGCTTCCTGAAATAAAAATATATATATATATACACAGTAAATATCTGAAATAAAATACCTGTGGACATTTCAGAAAAACTGGCATTGCAAAGTTATATCGAGACATTTTCAAAAGCATGTCTTAAGGAATATAAAAAAGTATTGATGGACTAAAGACACTGTCAAAATAATATCGAAATAAATATTTTATAGGCTGTTCAGATGAATTGTGGATTATTCCAACATGCACATTACTGTATGTGCACATATTGTATGTTTTATTCATATTTGGTGCTTCCTGGTTCAAGCCAGTGGCAACTGGACAACTCTGGCTCTCAGGTGCGAGCGCCTCCTGCTGACGATATCGACTGCAATTCGATTCCACTTTTTTTAAAAAAAGTTGATAATATATTCACGAAATGGATTCCTGCTCCGGAAAGAAGACGAATATTTCGCAACCGTATTACCATTTTCTTTCGTCCCAAACACGGTGTTTCGCTACTTTTCACCGTTGTGCTGTTCTTTTGCTTCACCATTTTTTCGTATTCGGCTAGGCTGCTTAATGGTTGAACATCGTCGCAAGGCAAAGTCAAAGCGACGGCAGCTAAAGCCACTACCGGGTCGAAATCGTCAGACTCGAAATCGTGAGACATTGTTATTCGTTCACTAATATTAACTAGTCATAGCGGGGTATATAAGAGACGAACGAATCTTGTTTCTGGTCCTGGAAACGGGCTTCAACTTGAAGGAAGCACTAAAAACATGCGGCCATCGTATTTCAGCTGCTCAAAAACGCCGCTAGAGGGCAGCAGATGCTTCATTCGGAGCCATGAGAGCTGTCCTGATTTCGGCGCGAATATTCGAAAAATTTATGGAATTTTCTCTTTTAATTTTCGTTTACAAAAATGTTATCCGCCTTGTTTTTTAAAATTCAATTCGATTTATTATTTGCTTCGCTTAATTTTTATGAAATCAGTACATTTCATCGAATCGAACGTCACATTCCGTTGAGATTTTAATCCACTGTATCTTGCATTTTATTTTCTGAAATTCGTGTAAAAAATTCTGTTTTTGTGTGAATTTTGTAGAAATTCAAATTTATTTCATTTATTCATGTTCTCATTTAACTTTTCATCAAATCAGTACGTTTCATGAAGGGGGATTATAACCCTATCCCTTTCAATGGGCAAATTTGCAAAGACACTCACAGTCGAACAAAAAAAGATTAAATAAACATACAAATTGTTTAAAATAACTTATTATTTGAATTTTTGCACTCACAACTTGACTATTTCATGCTGCCACCTGCTGGCAGCGTGTGCAAAATAACGGACATTTTTCAAACTTGTATATTATTTTTTTTTTAAATCTGCGATTTCAAAGTAAAAAACGACAAGCGGAGCCCCTTGCTTATCTATCAAGCCACCCCAAACAATTCTCACCTCCACCCAAACCTCCGTCATTCAACTGTGAGTATCTTCACAAGCCCGACCCATTGAAAAGGATAGGGTTGTGATCCCTCTGAAATGGGACATCGCATTTCATTTTACGAATGTTTTGTTGAATTGTTTATATGTTTACTTTTTTTGCGTATAAAGTAGGAAAATCAAAATACAAAATTATTTTAAGTTTTGATGCTGAAAAATAGTCATTCCTACTCTGCAATAAAAATTAGAATTTCGGAAGATAAAATACAAGGATTGAATGGATAAAATGGACCATGTTATTCATAAAAAAAAATCATACAAAATTTACGAAGAAAATACGAAATCGATTTGAATTTGCAAAGAAAATTGGGTAATACTTTATATATTGTATAACGAAGCCATACAGTACATTATAGTATTACAACGAAGCCATAGATCGAATGCATAGTACTACAACGAAAACATGTTCTCTTCTATTATCATCATGTTTAATTCTGTTCTGTTTTGTTTTTAATTCAGGGCCTGTGAATCATTCTCACCTAATTTTCATTTGCCATCCAGCGTGTTATCAACACTCTGGATAGCGTCGTCGCAAACTTGTATAAATGCCGTTCATTGACGATGATATCCTTTGGTGCCCTAATAACGACGGCAAAATGGTCGACCTTACCGGTTTGGTAAGTAGCGTATTTTAAATAAATTCGGGCCCAGCGATTATCCGGTTATGATGTTTGATAACGGTTGGGCACGAGTTCCTGTGTCCGTATACAAACATCACAATTTGAATTTCGCGGGTGTGCATTCAGTGTTGAAGGCAATTAAAAAAAAAATACAAATGAAGCTATCTATAGTTTATTGACTAATAATGAAACAATATTATATAATTTATAACGCTTTTATGATTTTTATCTTTTTGTGAATTATCTACATATTCAATTATATTTCTAATAGTTTTTTGTAAAGTGTTCGTATATTTTGAGAGCACCCTTATCAAAACATAGGTTTATAAATTCTGCTAGAGAAAAGTTTTGTTTCGTTATTGCGCAATAAACTGCATTGTTATTTCTTTATTTGTATCTGTAATCAAGTTTGTAAGTTGTTTGAGACTTTTTTAACACCCTGTAACTTAGCGCGTTGTAAGTCATCGTCCAGAGATGGCGCTATATCCTAGCCGTCTCGCTAAGACAAGTAGCGCCCTCTCTGGACATAAATGGGCAACGCTTTAAGCTTTCATTTAATTCTTATCCAAAGCAAAAAAATTCTTAATTGATAAAAATTTTACAAAAAAAAAAACTTTATTAAATGCGCATTTGCAAAACATTATATGAAAACAGCATTGTTTACTCAAAAGTATATCGAATAGAATAAAACGCCATATCCAAATTTTTGTAAAAAAAAAAAATTATTTTTTCCTGGGGAGTTTCGATTCTTTGGGAATTTGGCCAATCATGAAGTTCACGCACTAATGTTCCTTTTACAACGTCGATAGGACCCAGGGCCGAATGACGTCGCCGATCAACAGTCACCTCCAGAATACGTGGAGTTGACCGAATTGACTCACACTGACCTTCATGGGCTGGTGCCAGAATTGGATGAGGACGAAGACATCCTGAAGCAGCTGGGAGATCCCAGCTTTATTCTTGACAATATTTTCGTGGACATTGACGATAAGTTGGAAGAAGGAAATTTTCTCAATCCCAACTATAACGGTGCTCTAGCCGCTGAACGAATAGCCTTGACCAAGAGAAAAAGACGCAAAAAAAGCACGGAAAACGGTGGTGGAGGAGGAGGAGCACCGACGGTTGCGCCACCGCCCACTACGACCAGTTCCAACGGACAAGCCCCCGTGGCTCCAGTTTCCATACCGATCATCCACATTAAACAGGAAATGCCGCCTTCCATTCCATCCAACGACTGCGCCTCTAGCGGAGGAAATGACGACACTGCATCATCCCAACCAGGTAAAAACACACCCATTTCATTTACTTTATATTTAAGGCGCTTCGAAAAATGCCAGTGCCATCTATGGTGATAAAGTGGTCTTTAAATTCCTGCGTGAATAGGCCAGTATTCGAGTCTGGTTCGATGTATTTTCGAAGTAGACTTAAAGCACAAATAAGAAAAGTACAAAATTCTGGGGTTTTTTTACACGATTTTAAAATAACGCGTAAAAATACATGCATGTCCAAACGAAAACATGATGTGAATAGCATTTAAATTTAGCGGGCAGTGGGCCGGCAGCCACCTGCTTATAATGCCGGCCAATAGCGCTACCTGGTGGCGCTGAAGCCAAACATCGGTATCCGTTCACTAGCGCCACCTGTCGGGAGTTCCAAACAACAGCACTGGCGCCAAATTCAAACAATTTTCAAGAATGCTTTCCATGTTAAACGAAAGTATTTTGCTTAGTTTTCTCGAAAGTGGACTTCGTTCAGACGCAGAGGCGGACCTATATTTGTTTAGGATGTGCTCGAGTTGTTATCGTTTTTGTTTTTTTGGCGATGTTTTTGTTTTGATAAGCAAATTTCCTGGATGATGATCAAGTTTACTTAACGACCCCCACAATCTTCGCTGCGACACGCATTTTTGGACTGCTAAAATGGAGCGATAAAAGCAGTATCCAGTGATAATGTGTATCAGATGCACGTTGTTTTAGACAGGGAAGACTAGATTATGCTAAAGGGCACTTCATAAACGACCTCTACTAAACAACTTTACCCCGAGTTTAATCCTTTTACTCCTGATTATCCATTAGGCCAAGTAAAGGTGTATTGATCAAGGCCAAAACATTTCACTTGGGAAAAAATAAATACATAATCAACAAAACTTTCTATTTATTTACTCTTTAGATTTGTGAATATCGAAAGTTGGATGTTTGTTTGCTTTGCGATTTTTTTAAAACATTTGTTGCATGCAAATTCAAAAATATTTCTTCGAAATTTTGTCCAGTTGCAATACTTTACTTCAAGTTGTTAACCCCTTTAAGATGGAAGGTATAATTAGCAAAATTTGATTTAAAGGAGCAATAGGGCGAATGGCTAGACATTGTTTATGAACGATTCCTAACCTTCCAATGTAATTCCTACGTGTTTATCAACATAAGGACGCGTTATCACTAAGTTCATCGTAATCAATCGCAAGTGTTACGTAGACATACATAATCAATCGACTGATTAGTCAGTCCTATAAACAAAGGTTAATGCTGGTTTAGTCCCAGCTGTTACAAATAAATACATTGTAGATGTAATGTTGGGGAACACGAAATTCATATGCTTGTTCTGAAATATGATCCAATCCGGTGAAGAAAAGATTTCGGAAATTATTATTTAACATTTGTAATAAATATGTAAATTTTAAATATGCATTTTTCAGATTTAGAATTTAGAATTTGCTCTTTAATGCTTTGAATCAAGGAAGGGTTTTTGTTCTTTGGGGAAAGTGGCTTAAGTTGCATTAAACTGGGCCTTGGAGGGCGTGGCTTAAGTTGCTGGAGTGCGTCGCTAGAGGGTGCCCTAGGGCTCTTTTGCCAAATGGGTTCGTTGGTTCAGGCTTGAACCTCGGGTTCAAAGCTTCCTCAACCTTCAAATGGGTGCTGGAGGTTGCCTCCACCCTCTGCTGCTGCTGCAGGGGATAAAAGCGGTTAGTTCCGTTCCAACAAAGTAGGCCTATTGCGCCCATAACCGCCTTTAATCTCCCGTTATAGCATGAACCCACCTTAACCCGAGTTTCAATTTCTATTATACGAATAACAGAGAATGCTTTAATTTATTTATATTTCCCAAATATCCAAGATGGCGGAGATGATTTTTTCCAAATTTCGAGATTTAATCTTCCGATAACGTTTAATCGCTGTATACAACTAACCATATTAAGATTTAGTTCTGCGATTATTTCGAAATGTTGGGGGAATGTATTTCTGAAGATTATTATCGAATATACTGCATTACTGGATTATTTTGAAGGGATTTTCATGGAGATTTTTTTATGGGGTTTTGAGACCCAGATAGGCACTTAAGTGTATTAGAAATCATTAAATGTATTTCGGCGAAATCTATACTGAAACTGAAGATTTTTTTTATAAGAAGTTTGGGTTTGATGATCCGATTTGCTGGCCAATCACATATGTACAAGGTTGATGCTAAAAGGATGTCTTTCTTATTAATTAACGCCTCATTAGACACGGATTAAAAACAATAATAAGGGGTAAAGATCCTCGTGCTTTTGTTAACGTTGAACGAATGGTCAACAACACAACAATAAGGCGTGCTAAAAAGTACTTTCAGTAATGCTTTTGGAAAAATATAGGATGTTAGGAAATGCATAGTATAGTGGGGAACATGTGAAGTATACTCATAGGGAAAATATATTTTGGTACAAATATGGAATCATTTAGGAAACATGTGGAACATTTTATGAAACAGTTTGAAAATTATGGAATATTTTAAGATAACTATTTATATACATGTGAAGTGTACTCATAGGGAAAACATATTTTGGTAAAGAAATGAAATATTTTAGGAAAACTATAAGGGAACATGGGGAACATTATATGAAACAGTATGAAAATTATGGAATATTTTAAATAAATAATTAGAGAACATATGAAGTAAGGAAGGTACTTATATGGGAAATATTGTTATTTGAACACGTGAAGCATTATATAAAGCCATTTTAAAATTATGGAATGTTTAAAAAAGTGGAACGTTTTTAGGGAAATACTGGAAATTTCAAACAGATTTTTTGAACAAAAGGTGTGGAATTTTAGTGAATTGGATGAACCCGTTGTCCGAGCGCCCCCTATGGCGAATATTAGACTACGGGAAGCTCTATATTTCTTATCGCGTGTTGTATTTTTACATTTTTGTGGTTCCTAAAATCGTTTTTTATTTAGTTGGCACACATATATATTCGGATGTAAGTTTTTTTTTCTATTTTGGCCATTGAATGATGACGTTCAATGGTTGCGTTTTTCTCCGTTTTATTTTCGCTTTTTGTACCGTACTTTATTTTCCCCCAACCTCCTCCCCCTCCTCCTTTTTCTTCACTTTTCCTCCTCCTATCGGTGTTTTTCTTTTTTTTTAGCATACTTTTTTTCTTTGACTCGTCCTATTTTCTGCCTTTTTCGTCTTGCGGCGTCCTCTGGTGCCTTCGACTGCAAACGAACGAGTTCAAGGTTTCTGTTCGATGTTGGCGCCCTCTCTTTGTTGTTCCAAAAGAGTTTGAAACGTTCAAGGACAAAGGTGTTATTATTAAAATGGATCCGAAACGCAATACTGTTGCGGACTGTTGCCTCGCGAACAAGAATGGAAATGTATATAAAAAAGAATGTAACGCGGTTGAATGGGACTCACGGAGACGCCCAATGACGTCACTGCCCTAATCCCCACTTATCTCAATTTAGCGTGTTGCTGCGGAGATTTCGTTTCTTAATTGCGTTTCCGTTTCGATTAACACTCTCATTAAGTTCTCTTTAACCATGGTTTGTCTAGGAAACAAATGCTGTCAAATAAATGCTCCTTGTGAGGTGTGACGTCACTGCTGGTGAATTTCATGGACGTGACGTCATAATGGAACAGGCATGTCACATTCCAGTAAAAATGACTATGTGATAGTAGTTCTAATCAATGTGTACCCCAGATTTAATAAAATTACGTCTTATCTTCAGTGAAACTGACATAAATTTTCAATGCGAATGACATGAAATTTGCATATTTGTTATAAATGATGTCAAGTTTCAGTAAATAATGTTAGAATTAAGCAAAGTGACGTATATTTAGGTAAGATTACGTAATATTATCATGCAAGTGATGCCCAATTTCCGAACATATGACGTCATTTTGGATTCCATGCATATGACGCCATTTTGGATTCCATTTGACAATTTGACGTTATTTGCGTCTAATTAAGCTGATCATGTAACTGTATTTTTCCATCTCGGTTACACCAATCTTCGAGTAATGAGAAGTTGAAGAATTCTTCACATTGAAATACAGATTGATGTTAAAAATAAGAGATTTTTATTCTGGATTACGAATTTGGCTTCTGTCACACGTGGTTGTACATCTAACGAACAATGCACGCACATATTTTTTTTTAAAAGTTTTTTTTGTTGAATTAAAAAAAGTTTTCCTCAAACCCCTCAACCCGAGAAATTCTCGCATGAACGATTGGAGAATGAATATGCCCTTGCCCCCGTTATTTTTCCGCTGTGTACGCAAAAAGGGGATCTTTTGGTCCAATGGGAGGAAATTAAACAGCTCTATTGTTATGGAAACGTTGTTTTTATTGTCTTTTTTTCATTAAGACTAACGTAATACACGAATGCTATTAGGGGCAATCATACAGAGTGGACCAAAAATGAAAATTTGATTAATGCAATTATAGTCTTTGTTATAAGCATCAGCTGCCGTATCTCTTATCATATAAAATATAATGAATTAAACATTTATAAATAAAAAATAATAAATAAAAAATAAAAAACATTAAAATAAATTAAAAAAAACCAGTATTATGATAACTTGAGGTCTAACCTGTATAGTGGAAACAAATGAGAATTTTTTTTAAAAAGGGCATCAGCGAGTTGTCCATATAATACGGACTGCAATTAACGAACGGCTCCTGTTCGTAACCATGGTAATGACTAACAACTTCCGGTCCTACTTTTCCTCCTAACCCAGTTTTCTCTCTCGTTATATCCAGCTTTTATTTTGATTTCTGGGTAAATCGTCTGGTTTTTATCTGAGGATTCAAATTCCATCCTCTGCTTTGAAACCCTTATTCGGGTCAGTGGGTTACTGAAGCGCCGGCACGGAGACGATGTCGGAGGCTGACCTAGTGGTCACTTTTGGTCAGCTGGGCTCGACCTGTATGGCGTGGCGTTCAATACGCGTTGTAACTTCAAAGAATTTCGCCATTTTTTTCTTTTTCAAATTGTGGTAGAATTGAATTTGGCACGAAATACACCTTATTGTTCGCTCCCCGATGGTGATGAATGCGTTTTATTTTTTTTATAACGGTTGGGAGTTAGACCATTTTTTATAAAACAGATTAGTTCGGACACGTTTCGCCGAAGGGAAATTTGATTTTTAATCGAGATTTAAAACAGAAAATTTTAAGTGGCAGGCGACCATCTTGTTTCAAAATAGCGAATCCATGGCGTCGTTTCCATTACATTTGCTGGGAGTAATTAAAGTATTTTCCAAGTATATCATGTAATACCTTAGATTTTCAAGGACCCTTCCTACAATCGATTACCATCATTGCATTTTTCCAAAGTCTGAAATTTTTCGAAAGCATTTAAAAAAAAAAATTAAATTTATATCTTATATTTATTATATTTTCTAATATAATTATATTTATTTGTCCGATTATCGTAAATTTCCAAAGAAGGGCAGGAAATTCACACGTAACTGGTGTTTAACATGAATTTCAACCAAATGATACAAATTCATGCACATTTCCCGACTTTCGAGCTTGCAGGAAACCTTGTGAGAACTTAAGATCCTAACCATGTATGCTAAAAATATGCATTTTTAGATATGGATGATCATATGTCGTTTTAGATACATTTATGATGAGTGTTTGAAAGTTCGTGATCTCCGTAATGCGTGCTGTTTGCATCTATTACAGACCACGAATTTTTCAAACACACTTAGAAAATATCAATTTATGACAAAAAGGTCCTCAGTTTTAAGGCATTGAAATTGAATTTTGGGAATATGTTTCAGCACAGTACTGTTTAATTGGGTCTATTTTCGCCCAATGAAGTGACAGATAATGCATTGCATCAGTGCTATTCCGCGTGTTCTGTTCTAAACATATTCGAACGGCTGTCCCGATTAACCGGACATCCCGTTGAATTTATGTTGCCATTGTCCCCAGACTTGAACGAGGTGACGAATGGATCGATTTCGGATAAACGACGTTTGGCCTTAAAATATTTCGGAACTATGTGTGTTTATAAATACAGCATGAGTCCGGGTTTTTTTCCCTGGATGTCAGCCCACTCTCGGGCTGATGGCGTTGTCCCTGTTTCTTATTGGTTCTCTTTCTTCCAAGATCATTCCGTTAGTGCGTTGACTTCCTCTTTGGCCTTGGTTTGTTCGGCCTCGGTCAGGGTACGTTGGCCATCTGCTGGCGAACCCAAAATCAAAAATGTCCACCTCGAAAACAAGCAAGAAGGCGAGCGGAATATGTTTAGGACGAGGTTACGAGGATCTACTCACACTCTCATTGGTTCCAATAAACGCCATGGGAAAGTAAGCGTCAGGGGGTTTTATACGAATTTTAACCTTAAAAGTTCGAGTTGTCCACGATGTCCCTTAACAGATTTAAGTATTTTGTTAAAAAAAATTAAATTGCTATTGTAATTCTGGGAATTTTTCACAACTAAAAAAGAGGGTATTAATAGGGACATGGACGATGCAATTTAAAGGTGGTTGACGGTGCAATTGCACACGGCAATTATCAATCGCGTGTGTTGTTTTTAAATAAGTTGTTTAGATTGTTAAGAGACTTTATGAACACCTTGTATAGATTTAAATAGACTTATCATAATTGCTTTGGATTAAACCGGTACATATTAAGATTTTATAAATAGATTCGACAACATGTCCTTACTTTTAGCCAAGAAGTGCATATTTTAACCAAGATGTCCGTACTTTTAGTCATGAAATCCATACTTATAGCCAAGAAATTCATACTTATAGCCAAGAAATACAGATTTTATATAAAAAATTCACACTATTATTCAAGAAATTCATACTTTTAGATAATAAATTTATGCTTTTATTAAAAAAAATTATACTTTTATTAAAGAAATTCATACTTTTAGCCGAGAAATTCATACTTTTAGCCAAGAAGTCCATACTTATAGCCAAGAAATACAGACTTTATATAAAAAATTCATACTATCAGACAAGAAATTCATATACTTTTAGCCGAGAAATTTATAATTTTAACCAAGAAATTCATATTTTTAGCCGAGAAATTCATACTTTAGACAAGAAATTCATACTTTTAGCCAACAAGTTTCCCTTCATTTAGCTGAGAAATCATTAAATTCAGACGGGAAATCTCAACAATTCCTATATTCTTAGAGAAGTATTGTCAACTTTTTACTACGTTATGATAAGAAGTTCCAAGAAACCCCTACAAATAGCGAAAGTTTAACTACATGTATTAACCTTATTCCGGTTCAGCACCCCCTGGTGGCTTACGAGCTTTTAGCACGTGTCGCGTGTTACCATATTTGAGGTTCGCACGCCACCAGGGGGTGCTAAACCGGAATAAGGCTAACTCGCAGTCACGCTGGCACGACACGGAGCAGGAAAAGCGGCGTAGGGTCAAAGGTCGCGACCCGTAAGAACGTATGATCTTGAGTACAGGTGCAAGGTAGAGTCGATGCTCCCGTATACCAGTGACCCCGTGACTTCTGCCCGTAATACGAGATTACGGAGATGAATTTGGCAATCGGAAATGAGGTTCTCACCGATAAAAAAAAGCCATATCTAATCAAAATGCTATTTCAGAAGGGAAAAAACATACTTAAGATCGATTAGACAACGTTCTCCCTGCACGTAGGCCTCAAAAGTACGGGAAACTAGCCCTACATTCAAACGAGGAAGAAGCGGCCATCTTGGAAAAAAATCTCCCGTGCTGTTACTAGGCTGCTTTGGGATTCCCAAGATGGCCGTTTAACAGAAGATATATTACAAAGTTTTGTCGAATGACTATTTCTTCAGAATAGTGTAAAATTAAAAAAGGTACAACTTACTCGACTACATAGTTTCCGATTCTTTTACATTTGAGATACCCTAGGTCTCTAAACATGGTTTTTTTAACGATATTCAAGCATTCCAAAATTTCTAATCAATGGCGGAATTCTAAAACAGATCGTTGATTACGTTAGGTTAGCTAGATAACGTTATCGTGAAAGCGTCTGTTCTCCAATATAAAACTAGATAAACACGCTGCTCTAGTTAAGCCTATTGTGCAAACTCGCGAAACAAAGCTCAGACCGGTTTGTTTCTTATTATTGTTTTTGTTTACAGTCGTTTATAGCCTGTTCCCTGTTGCATCATTCACCGTTAAAACAGGCTTTGTTGACAAACCATGTTAAAAGTTATCATTTGAAGCTAAATAAGGAAATCGGTGTATTGTTTTAATATAAATGTGCTCATGGACACTGGACAAAGGGAGTGTGGAACCCACACCGAGCATGACACAGTTACACGAGGACCAAAAGTTACTTTACCACACGTACTTTACAGTACAGTACAAACATTACTGAGTGCAAAGTACTGAAAACATGCTAAAATTCAAAGTTAATGGAAAATTGCTAAAAACATCAATGTGTCCATTCCTTCAAACTTTTCCACACACACACACACACACACTAGTTGAACTCACCCTGTATATATTTATTACATTGCACTGAACCATGCTAAAATGCAATAATAATGGCAAACTATTAAAAAAAAATCTCAGTGTACATACAGGGGGACATTCCTAGTACACTTACATAATTTAAGAAAAATAATAGTACTAATCATGCTAAAATGTAACTTTAATTGCAATTAGAAATAAAAACTAGCGTGTACAGGGTGTCATTCATTGACACTGGAATATTTCTCAAACTTTTCTACACAACTTTTTTTAGAATTTGAAAGTTATCTCCCTTCTCCCCCCTTCCCCCACTAGCCACCCTGTGAAGCCCCTTTAAAATCGGTGCTTAACTTGAGGTGGGTACATTTGGTTTCCAAATTGGACAAAGCTTTTCAAGATGGCGACGAAGTAACTGACCTACATTTTACGTTCCCTTGGCTGCCATAACACCCCGCAGCAAGGTTATTCCGTTGTTATAAGGGTGAATATTGTATGTATTTATAGGTGACCGTCTTTTCGATTTCTAATAATTACATTACGCTATTTTTTTTGAAATATTAAGTTTTATATTGAATACACTGGTGTTCGAAAGTACAAATTAGGTCGAGATTCAATAACCGAAGAATTCTAATACTTTCCTAAAGGAACACCGCTGTATTTTTTTAACCTCTGATCAATTCTGATGAAATTCATTAAAGTGCGTTAGATATATACTATATGTATGCAATTTCTCCCCTCACTGTTGGCCCTGGCTCTTTGGAGATTTTTTTCCTCATTTCCTTCCTCGTTCTTCCCATGCATTCTTTCAAAACCATTTTCGTGGACTTTTCCTCTTCATCCTTTCAGTCTACTGTATCTCTATACTGCTCTAAAAAAAACACGCTTGTTAATTATTATTTAATATTCATCTATACAAAGCCTTTGTTCTTTTCCTCTAACTTGTTTTCAAATTTCCTTCTCCTCTTTCCTTTCTCTCTTCTTCGTCCAAGTTTCCTTTTTCTTATTCTCCGACTTGTTTAGAATTTCATTTTCCTTTTTCCACTACATTTCTTCCAAATTCCTTTCTCTTCTTCTTCCTTTTCCATATTCTCCTCTCGATTTCTTCTTCCAAATTTCTTTTCCTTTTTTTCTCATTCTTTTACTTTTGTTCTTCTTATTTTCCTTTTGTTCTCCATCTTTTGCTTTAGTTCTTTTTTTACTTTTGTTCTTTTTCTTTTACTTTTGTTTTCCTTTTTTCTCCTTCTTTTTGCATTTTTTAATCTAATTTTTGTTCCTCAGATTTATTTTTGCTATTTTTTCCAATTATCCTTTTCCCAATATTCTTCCAAATTTCTTTCCCCCTTTTTTTAATTTAATTTTTTCTTTGTTTCATGTATTTCCTCCTTTTCCTTTTCTAAATTATATTATATTCTTCTTCCTTTTTTTTTTTTGTCCTTTATTTTTCTTTTTGTCTCGCCTCCTTTATTCCAGTCTGCAAGTGGTCTCCATGGTCGTGTCTCGTTTATAGTAAACTTGTTCAAAAACAAACAGGCAAACACTTATACAGCATGACGTTGTTTTTATTTAACGACGCTCGAGGCACTTGGGTCTTGACTATTGCAGTGGTGTCCACAATAATCTCGATTGGAAAAAGTCGAAATTGTTGTTATTGTTTTGTTGTTAAGAGAACCAGAGTCGGGGTAGTCTCGACACGTGGTCCCCGAATGCGAGACGGAAGTACTGAAAAGCCTCGTCCAAAAATACATTCCGTTTCTTGAAAAAAAATGAAACGGAAGTTGCCAAACTCCGACAGACTCTTTTTTCCGGTACGGAAGCGAACCTCGCTCGAGATATGCTTACGGAAAATTCTTTTTTCAATTCATTGCCAATGAATAAGGTATCAATGTTTACTCGAAATTTTGAAATTTGTACAGCCATGCACTGTTTCAAAAGTTTAGGATATTGTTCGGAACTTGATGATTGCATTTTCATTTGTTATCGTTCAAAAAAACCACAGCAGAAAGTAAAATTTTGTAATCTGTCCGGATATGTCCACCATTGACCCTAATTTTTCTTCTTAATAAAAGCTCCAAAAAGCACCAATGACGAAAATAGCCCCTAGGTTCACCATTTTTACTTCCTTTTCCTCTAATAAAGAACAAAAGATACAAATGCCTGATTTGGACAGGAATAGCCCTTTATGTTTGCTATGTGCCCTTTCTTTTCTTACAATAAACCCCAAAAGACAAGGTCACCTCCTTTAGAGTACATTCGCTACTTCCCCTTCCTTTTCCTAGAATAATTCCTCGAATAATTACCTAAGGGCTAACATTCGATATTGGACAAAAATGCCCACTTATGTTCATCAATTTCATTCTTTTCCCTCTGCTAAATTCCAAAAAGCAAAACTGTCGGAATTGGACAGGTCCGCCATTTTTCTTTATTGTTCCTCGCCATAGCAACTCCAAAAAAATGTGAAAATGTCGAAATTGGACAGGAATACCCACTTAATGCTCTTTTCCTCCAAAAAATAAAAATCGCGGAATAGCCCTACATGTCCGCCATTTTCCTTCTTTTTTCTTCGTATAAATTCCAAAAATCGAAAACTGCCGGAATTGAACGGGTATGCCATGTTTCCTTTATTTTGCCTCCAATAAACTCAAAAAATGCACACAAAAAGACGGAATGGAGCAGTTACAGTCACTTTTCCTGAAATAATTCCCCTCCAAACAAATGCCGGAATTGGACAGGAATAGCTCTAGTAAATGTCCGCCATTTTCCTTCTTTTTTCCCAATAAATTCTAAAAAGCAAAACTGCTGGAATTGAACGGATCTGCCATGTTTCCTTTATTTTGCCTCCAATAAACTCCAAAAAGCAAAAATGCTGGAATGGAACAGTTATAATCCCACATGTCCGCCATTTTTCTTCCTTATTCCTCTCCATAGCAACTCCAAAATGGCGGAATTGGACAGGATTAACCCTATATGTCCGCAATTTCCCTTTCTCTCCCTCCAATAAATTCCAAAAGACAAAAATGCTGAAATTGAACATGCAGAGCCCTGTATGTTTCGCTATTTTCCTTTATTTTTCCTCTAATAAACTCCAAACTGCAAAAATGTCGGAATTGTACAGGTATAAGCACCTTATGTATTTCTAAGAAATCTTTTTGTCCTCCAATAAATTCCATATATAAGTCTGCCATTTTCCTTCCTTTTTCTTCGTCATGGCAACTCCAAAAAAAGTAAGATATAGAAATGAGATAAGGTATAGCCCCCTCATTTCCGCCATTTTCCCCATCAACCATGCCTGCAATACCGTAGCAACAACGTTGATGTTTTTTTTTTTTTAAGAATTCGTCCCAATTTCTTCTCGCACCGTTATTAATATGATATTATGCTGTTCGTGGTTGTTGTTGTTCTTTAGTCTCGTAGCGTGTGTTATTTGTGGATTTCTCCTATCTGATGCATTGCTTTTTGAAAATGCGTGGGAAGGAGCCTTGGCATGGAGGCTAGTGTTAAGGAGGTTCAATGGTGTTTCGGTGCATTCGGTCCAGTGACCCTGTTACCATGACAATGACGGCCTCCGCTCATTGGTTGCCAACGTCATCCAGGGCGGCGCTGCTTTCGTTTCGAGGTCAGTTCGGGAATGCGAGTGACTCGGTGCCCGAATTAATTGTCCTCTAGACACCCGGCAAGGTTAGCGAGTGAGTGCCCCCTGTCAGGACAGGAAACTCATTCTCAATATTTTAGTCCCTCTTCTTACTCAACCCACCCCCTGCTTTTTTCGATAGGGTAACAAGCGTTATGCCAAACCTACCAACTTCCGGTTCTGACACTGCGCTCTCCTGGCTGACCGAATGCCGAAACGGGGTCACGGGGTCGGCCTGCAGGGAGCGTCGCTATATTACCCCTCCCAAACTCATCGGGGTTTATCACTAAGATTTACCGTTGAAGTGGGGGGTATCTGTTGGGGGCCTATACTTTTTCTATGCTCAATACGTTCCAATTAACCGAAATATGTAATTATGAAATATTAGGCAATTTATTTTATGCCGAATTTGCATAAGACCGGTTGATGGGAGGAGAGAGCGCATACTCATTTATGCTACTTTCGGTTATTTTTAAAAAAAACTTATTTAATCGGTTGAAATTAATGGCGTGACCATCTACCCGTTTTATAAAACCGGATTTCCAGGTTGGGGTTTTCCATTGAAGGGGGATTAGCCAATCGCCGATTAAGAAACAAATTTGCATAAAATCGGTTGACATACGCGAGCAGAGAGCGCATGCTCATTTATTCTAGATAGTTTCAGTCATTTGATTTTTAATTAATCGGCTAAAATTAATTGCGTGACCAGTGACCACTCCTTTTATAAAACTGGATCTCCAGGTTGGGATTTTCCATTGAAGGGGGATTACCCAATTGTCGATTAAGAAACAAATTTGCATAAAATCGGTAAGCGGCTAAAATGAATTGCGTTAACACTTATTTTTTTTAAAAAAAAAACAACAGGATTTCCAGGTTGGGGTAATCTGTTTTTGATTGCTTTGGCTCAATTAATCGGTTGTCCAAATGATGGAAAACGAATATACAGAAACGAATTGTTTCCCCCAGGTTTTTAATACAAATTTGACATTAGATTTCGGTTTATTGGGACATATATACAACGGTTATACTCTTTTGACCCAATAAAGCAGCTCTGCATTTAACTATATGCACCATGCCTAAAATTTCGACCTACTACTTGTACTTGTAAATCGAAACTTTCGTTTCTCTGATTTCATGGGCGCAAACTTCCTGTTCAAATCTAATCGACATTCCCGAGAATGTTTTCCAGAAGTGTATTTTCGACATTTACGGAAGCTGTGAAAAGGAGGAGGGGGATAAACAGGAAGAGGAACGTTATGTATACTCTCGTGTATAGAGATTTACATAATCCAGAATCATGGTTAAGTTTAGCATTGTCTATGTAGGGAGATCAAAATATATATCACAGATAAAAAATCTATACGGTATAAATAACATTTATAAGGGATTTAATCGGCTAATAAACTTTTCTAGTCATGTCAATCGCAGAAAATATTTTATCAACATTGATTTTCACACTTTTTCCCTCAGTTTATCAGTTTTTCATAAATTTCGTGTTTTATGTGGTGAAAAATCCTTGGGCAATCGACATCTTTTTTCCATGTTTGTACATTACAAGTAGTTTATTTTAGGGTAAACCAGTTTATGTATTGTATGCAGTGCCCTCCACATAACGGGAGTGCATTTCATATTTACCTTTATGGTCCCATTATCCGGAATGTCCTATATTATAATCATCGTTGACGTTAACCTATTATATATATTTCGAATAATACTGGACCTAATTAATATCCAGTGGTTACTGGATAATAATTACATACTATGTCCAGCCACTTATTAGGGTCACATCTCCCATTGTTCACCAATTATCCGAAATGCGTTTTGTAATCAGGGAAAATCCCTTATATACCGTTATACGTACAGTATTAAGTTGAATTGAATTTTAGTATAACATTTCTGATAATGGGAGCATTGTATATTCCCGTTTTTCGAAATTCACTATATACATTTATTGAAAATCCCATACCCCCATGTAATGTATTTGCTGACCAAATTTCTGTTTTGCATTCCAAACTTGAGTCATCTCAGGTGGAGATATGCTTCATCACCCCTGTGAGATAAGTCCTTCCCTCCCCACCAAAAAAGGGTGATTTCCAGGAAACTATAATATTTTTCGTCCCGTTTAACCCCCCTTCAACGGTATTTCAGAATCGACATTCCGGGACGAAATAGGAAAATTCCAGGAGTTTCTAGGTCTAGAAAATGTTTATTCGTGCGTTAGGAAAACATGGCGCAAAAATGGTAATGACGGCGGCGGCGAAAACACCTGCCTCTGAGAAGGCTTTAAGGTACCATGACCCGAGTGTTCGGCAATGGCAAGTAAAGGGCATCGGAAAATGCGTCACAGCAGCAGGTTTCCGAAAGAGAGAGATGGAAAACAGCAGAGAAAGCACAAGAGGAAAAAAAAGGATACTGAACTCGCACGGAGTTCATTCCCTCATTGACGTCACAACACAATGGAGTCGATGCTCATTGGTGGATTTAATGCCCAAGACCCACCTACATTCGTGTATCCACCTACCCCAACGACCGTTGCTCAACAGTGGAATGTCCGCTATATGTAAAATAGTTTGCACGCTCACCGGCTTTTTTTTTTTGCCGGAGCCGGCAAAATCGGCTGAGGAGCATCCGATTGCAGTGGAAACCGTTTATCCGGACCATGTTTTTTTTTTCCTATTCCACAGCTTGTATATAATGTAATATATTTTCTCGTGTAGGTGGGGTAGTGGTTATGCTATTGAGAGACATGGGTTCGATTCCCGGATCGGCAATCTAACCAATTCCCAATCCGGTAATCCCACACGCTTTTATTAGCCACTATATAAATTTCTCATCTAGAATACTAAAAATGTTATACAAGTAATATTAAAGAATGGAATATCAATGTTAAAGTTCTGATAAGTGGCATTCGGCTTGTCTAGGTCACTAGGTTCACCGCCGGCATCAAGCCGGCAATTTAGATCAGTGCTTTTTTAAATATTTTTCACGGCTCACTCAGCAAGGGGCTATAAATCGGCAAGGCACACGGTGTTTTTCTAATTTTTCAATATAATATTAGTATATGGAAGGTACATTTGCACCGGTTAAAAACACTAAATTGTAAATTGGTATATGGACCGGCAGTGTGCGAAATCCTCTTGTTTACTTGTAGTTGTTTCCGGTGCCGGAGCCGGGTCCGGTTTTTCTGGTATGTCTGCAAACGTCCTAAGGGTAAGGAAAAAAAATAGTGGGGGAGACACTGATATACCGAAATATGGGGTTAAAAAAGTGAGAGGGGATTTAGACAGAAACCTCCTTTCACTTTTCTACGGACCTATATAAGGTCGAGGGGGGATGAAGACGGGGCGAAGAAGGAAGAAAAAAATGGGGACAAATAAGCCTGAGAAGGAGATAGATGCTTAACTTATCATTTGATATAAAAAATGTAGGCGCTCTTTCGGATTAAAAGGAATTAGGAACGACTAAAACAACAACAATAATGTCTGAACCGTACAGATCGTAACGGAGATGATCGCCGGCGAATACCGGTTAAAATCGGAGCTAACTCGGCCCTTTGTCATAAATCGATCCAGTCGATAAAAGTCGATGAAGACGTCTGAGGGGGATACAGGTGGGCGCCATCTTGTTCCATTAATCTATGGAACATTATTTCAAATTTCAAATTTTTGAAATTCCACCTGCTTTCACCGTGAAAAAATACCGGAAATCCGTTCAAACGTATAAAATGAAAAACTGCGTATTTATTCGTGTGTGGAGAACTTGCATATGGCCATATTTGAACATACAAATTATAAAGTTCTTACAATGCTGTGTTTTTGTACCTTATCTAATATTGTTAATAGAAAATATTAAATGGCGAATTTAGTTGATCATTGTATTCCAAACTTGATTTTTCTTTATTTCATATAGAAAACTTCAACTCAAATTTATGGTGTGTGGTGACA
The DNA here is from genome assembly GCA_034698625.1 of Julus scanicus. Taxonomy (NCBI): domain Eukaryota; kingdom Metazoa; phylum Arthropoda; class Diplopoda; order Julida; family Julidae; genus Julus; species Julus scanicus. The sequence goes on along the minus strand of JAQGBW010000029.1, from coordinate 41,271 downwards.
ATTTTAGGTCTAGTTTAGTGATAATATACAATTTGTATTCCCACTAATACGATGCATTAAAAGTCACGTGATTTGTTCGTAACGTAATGCTGCATAAGGTCCATTGAATAGGTTCTTTCACGATGCCTAGACGTTGTTTTGGTGAGGGGCCATTCAAAAATGGACCCCCTGGCATTACTTGCCCCATGCCCATTTTGGGTACTTAACTTTTTGAATGGTCCCATCTTTAACAACGTCTACGGCTGACGTCACCATCCCTCAAGTGAAGGTACCTTATATTGTATGCTGGAGAGCAAGTTCCGTTATTAGGGGCCGCGGCCTGCCCATAAATTACGTTATCACCATTGGCCTATTTTCCACTACCCCCGCAGCGTCACCAATTTTCTTAACTTTGGCCTTGACCCCTACTTTGTTTGACGACACTCAAACCTTCCCTTTTGAATTAACAAATTGGATTATGTATAAAATGGAGCATGTTAATAACGATTATGAGCTTAGTTTTTTTTGTTTCGATACTTTGTGACACTCATTATACACACGTGTGTGTGACCTTTCAGTATAATCTGTAGTTAGTATTGAGAATGTGTGTTATAAGTGTGCAGGGTGTTACTGATTGGACCTTAAGTTAGTATTCACTATCCATACGACACAAACAGGATTAGGTACTGCTTGTTAATTCGAGCCTTAAACTATACAACATCCATAACCGAAAAAATTTAAGGAAACACGTCATCTAGACATTGCAGTGCCAAATCCGGTCTACATGTTTTTGTGACGTCATAGTCGTATCTTATTTTTATTTTTTTTTAGTACAAATTGTAAATTTTAACCTAATTTCCAATTGAATTACTGTTGGTTTTTTTTTTGCCAAACTGGTCAAAGGTTTTTGGTTACATTTATATGTTTGGGACAAATTCCCCTCCTCAGATGCATTAACGTTTTTCTATAGATATGTGTGTGTTGGCTGATAGGTCTCTTCCTGTTTACACGATACTGCTATTACTAGAAGCGACCATTTCCGTAAATAAAACGAGGAATAAATGTTGAAGTTCCAAGGAACAAGATGGCGGCGTTTTCTCAATTCACTTTCCGTTGAAAATGTTTCTCTCTTCAAAAATAGCACACCTACATGTATAGTTCATTACCACAGCCATAAATACAGACCTTAAATCTAAACCGATCCTCATGCAACCGTTGGCCGTTACACTTCCGTTTCATTGCTGTAACAAAGACGTGCTCGTATACGTCAACAAATTGATATGTTCCATCTGAAAAAACAATCTGAAAGGAATGGATGAAAAGTTCTTCCTTATTAGATTTATACTATAGATCTTAAAATAATTCAATTTCCTTATTTAAGCAAGTATAATCCTCAAGGTGGTTTAGTCACTACAAGGTGATATTAAAATACAAATTTGGAGAAAAATTCATCCACGTACACAGTAAATTATGCTATCCACTTTTTTACAATAACATGTACTACATGTCTTTCAATACTTAACATTGTTTTTTTAAAAATAAATGTAATGTTTTAGACATTTTACTACATTAGTACTCAACTCATTACATTTACACACAAATTAGTTACTTATGTGTTCGTTCAGTTTCATGACAAATGGAAAAAGAACGGCAATAAACTGAACATGTGTAGACGGAACTGACGTGTGGAAATGTTCTTTTAAACATCATACATCCAAATGCTTTAATTAATGTACACACACGTCAGACATCAGTTGTGCTTGATTGTGTCCATTCCGTGTCAGTTCTGTATGTTTCTGACGAAATATTAATTATATAGCCGGTAAAGCCTCCATTTACACACATCAGTTAAGTGTGAAAATAAATGAAGAAAACGAAAACTGGGCAGGTCAAGACAACAATATTTTTCTTCACTGATGTGTGTAAATGTATCTTTAACGAACAATTTCAGACAATGGAAAGTGGGCTCAGTTAAGCTCCGGCATAATCTCCCATTACGGTAATCGGAATCTAGTATAGATTTGTGCTTTTTTTTGTGTTCATAACGTTAACTTTCTCTCGTTGTGGGTTAATTAGATTCGCTTACGTTTTCAGTAGGGAGAAAAAGTGAAATTTTGTTTCAGGGGGAAAATGTATGTCACACAGTGCGCGTCGTGTGTGCCATTTCCAGTTGCGCAACGTGGAAAGAAAGTGAAAATCAGGGTCACGTACGAGGTGGAGGCCGGGGATAATAGGGGGAGAAAAATGATCCCAAATAATAATAATACAGTTGGAGTAATAAAAAAAAATTCCTCCCTCCATTACCTCCAGTTATATAGTATAGGGGGCTGTACACACATTGTGTGGTGATTGAAAGCCAGAATCGTCGTTAACAATACCCCATGACCGTTCCTATATTATACATTGGCATTGGATTCGTACAAAAATTACGAAAAAGCGATTTTTCTAATCGTTCATCGTCACTCCATAGTGCATTTATAGTTTCCTCGAAACGTCACATTTAATGCGGATGTTTATGCATTCTGCTTCGATATTAATGACGCACTTTGTTTTCGCAATTTTTTTGTCTTCCTCAATATGCAACAGCTCTAAAAATATGGCGCTTTAATATCCAAATCATGCACGCCTTTGACACGAGGCGGAAACAAAACCTTCCTTCGTTAAATTTAATCGACGATTTCGGGTTTTATACTATCTGAATCATGCAGAATTCAATCATACGCTGTCGTATCGTTCGTATGTCAGATGCAATCATCATCCACTACCGAGTGATCCTAAGATGATTCGATCTCTAGTTTGAAGACTTAAAGCAAGGAGTTAAGTTCAATCTTTCGCTCGAGACATAAATAGATATTTGATAGAGTGAATCAATACAATGATGCATGCAGTGTGTAGAATTGACCATTTTGAATGGTTGAGGTATAATGTTTAAAAATAACGATGATTGGGACTACACAGGACAGCACGACACTTATCCTTCACGTTATTTATACTCAATCCCGGTGTGATACGATAGGGTTTTTCCCGAATCGGTTAGGGACAGGAAACGAGTCATGGTTTCATTGGTAACGCCTTTTTACGGGATGTAAAACTAAATAAAGTGTCTGATTTTACAACCAAATTTCTTGATGAACAGAATAGCTTGTAGAGACAGCTTTCTTGCAATTGCAAAATGGACGAAGTCTGGAAGCCATTTTGCAATTGAAAAACTGAGGTGGCCATGTTAATGACAAAACGGAAAAAGCCAACTTGCATTCACAAAACAGAGGCAGCCATCTTGCAATTGCAAAATGGAGACGGGCATTTTGCAATTGAAAAACTAAGGTGGCTATTTTGCAATTGGAAAAAACTTAGGCAGACATCTTGCAATTGGAAAAACTTAGGCAGCCATCTTGAAATCACAAAACGGAAATAGCCTAGATGGTAATTTTGAAATTGAAAACTGTTGTGATGTGGAGAAAGCTGCTACAAACATTCATGTGTTTCAGTTGTCTGTGTTGAATCCAGCTGCATCCAAAAGATTTTCCATCAAATCTCCCTGAGATTTACTATGCTTAAACTTGGTGGATTAAATCAAATACTGACAAGTGTTTTATTTGAAATTTAACAATTAAACTTGATTTATTCAAGTATACAAGCAAAAACATAGGGAAATAAAACTCTTTGTTCTAAGCTTACAAAGTTCCCCCATACTGCATGATTTTTTTTTTTTTTTTTGATTTTCCTAGAAAAAATAGAGAAGATAGTTTTTATGCTTAGTAATATGGGAAGAATATTTAAAAAAATTAATTTCCATTTTTTAACAGATTTTTCTAATTTTTATTGCTTGTAGCCATGTGTTTGAGCCAACATTTTTTTCAAAAAATGAAATACGAGTATAATTATCCATTAAAAGCTGTAAAACACTTAATTTTGTTGAAACACAATGCAGCATTACATTTTGTGCATGTTACATATGTAAATCCTTTACAATTTGGAAATTTGCAACATTATCCATGCTTACCTCCCTAGTGGATGTATGCCTTCATTTGCTAAATAAACCATATCATGTAAACCAGTTGCCAAAGAAAAACTTAAAATTACAATTCCTAGGAATCGATCTTGCTAACCGAACATTTTTACTTACACCTAAATATGGTGTCTCTAGTTCAACAACATTAGGACTGAAAATTTCAACTCAATAAACACAATAACAAAAGTTGAAACATTTTCTACATAAAAATCACATGAAATCAAGGGAAATTGTTGATAAAATATTTTACCTATGTAAAAATACTATTTTGAAAAATGATCTGGTTGCATAGTGTAGCATATCTGCTACATCACAAAAATGTCAATTCAATCAAATATAAATACTCTTTTTTAAAAATTACTGCTATAAAATAATTCCTAAAAGGCTGCTTGAAAGCAATGATATTTTTATTGCTAAGTAAATTCAATGATGACAAAGATATTTAAGGATGAACTTGCTAATTTTTTGCTCTTTTGAAAAAGGCTTTCTCGAAGCACATGGTTATGATTTTTATTTTCAAAAATGATGAGATATGTGTGGCACTAGTTGCACACTTTTACTAAGAACAGTTTTGCAAATATAGATTCCACCATAAAAATTTAGGGAATAGCAAATGCATGTGTTTCTGCATTGCAAATAATGTGATGTAGCAGATATGCTACACTATGCAGTAAGGGCTTAATTAAGACTACATGGACAAAAGAATGAAAAAAATGTCATACCAGGCTATTTGTAGAAGTCTTTGGACCAATTTTGAGTATGTGCAGTTTCATTGGACAATGCGTAAAAGCACAGAAACATTCCAATGCCCTATTCCCGCCAGGTGGAAAATTCTAGTATTTCTGTGTGCGAACGGCAGCCATCTTTAAATCACAAAACAGAAATGGCCAACTTACATCTACAAAACAAAGTAATCAACTTGCGTTCCCAAAGAGACGTAACCATCTTGCATTCACAAAACAGAGGCAGCCATCTTGCAGTTCCAAAACAGAGGCGGCCATCTTGCAATTGAAAAACTGAGGTGGTAATTTTGAAATTGACTATTGTGGTGTGGTAAAAGCTGCTACAAACATTCATGTGCTTCAATTGTCTGTGTTGAATCCAGCTGCATCCAACAGATTTTCCATTAAATCTCCCCAAGATTTAATATGTTTAAACTTGGTGAATTAAATCAAATACTGACAGGTGTTTGACTTGAAATTTGACAATTAAACTTGATTTGTTTAAGTATACAAGCAAAAACATTGGGAAATAAAAAACTTTGTTCTAAGCTTCCAAAGTTAAGACTACATGGACAATAGAATGTAAAAAATGTCACACCAGGCTATCTATAGAGGTCTTGTGCCAATTTTCAGTAGGTACCCTTTCATTGAGCAAGGGCTTGCAAGACAAATGCCTTCTAGTGGTGTAAAAGCACAAAAACATTCCAATGCCATATGGTCAGCTAAAATATCTTTGGCATGTCAAAGATTCTTAGCAGATGATTCAGTGGAATGAGCAGAAAAACACACATGCACTGAAATCTCGATATGTTACATTAAATATATGAAAAAGCTCATGATAATTAAAAATAATTAATGCAAATATTAAATATGAAAGAAAACGAATGGTTGAGGAACATTTATATTTCCTTTTTTGTTATCACGCTAGAAGTTTTGTTTTCGGATATTATTTCTTGGTGTTATTTATTGCCTACTGTCAGTTTAATGGGAATAGGGCATAAAAGTGTGAAATCAAATAAAGAAAATTAAATACTCACTCAAAACATTAAACCATCATTAGTAAATTGGACATAAGTCTATGATAAAGAACATTCAATGAGAATTACACAGGCAAGTTGTGAGTGCAAAAAGTAATAATTCAGTAAATATAATTTAAAAATCTACCATTTTAAAGTGAAAAATGACAAGTGAAGCCCCTTGCTGATTTATTAAGCTATTTTAAACAATTTGACTGAGAGTGTCTTTGCAAATTTCAGATATTGAAAGGGATAGGGTTGTATTCCCCCTCAAAATAATTAAAAAACACGGAAAAACATTTGACAATAATGTCTAAGTCGCTATGGATGTGGGGGCATCCTCCTGAAGAAGCTCCTGGTTCCATTATCCAACATATACTGAGGCGGCCATTGTGAAATCATAAAATTGAACGCGGCCATCTTGTAATTTCTTTTGTTTATGAAAACTTATTGTGTTGAACGGTTACCACAGTCCACAGTTACGTACACCACCGTCACGTGACTTAAATTGTCCGATGACTAGGAATTGGGTTTTCAACACCACTTGCGTGTGTATAACATTCGTGTTGTCCTTATTACGAACCAACCCACAGGTGTTCGATAAACAATATTTCGAAAATAAGGTTATCCAATTTAGATTTCAGTATGCGATATTCGAACAACTGCGAAACCGAAGACTTTTCAGAATTCCATGCAATTCTTTTCCACCTAATAAACAGAAAAGGTATGCTAGAGTAGCTCTGGTGTACAAACTGTAATTTGCATTGTCACCCTGTGAACCTCACGGTACAAAATGTTTAGTGGTCACTTAATCGTTTGACGAACTCTTCAATTTTAGTTTCAGCTGACAAAATTTTGTATTTATGTGTCGCGTTCTCAGCTATTTTTCTTAGAAACAACTGTGGAAAATTTCTAAAAATCACGAGTCAACGCAGGCCACTGTAAATGACAGGCATGTGCACATTGACATTCGTTGCTCAGCTATAATATGCATTTTTTTAGATAGTTGTGGGCACGAAATGGATTTCATCCTAGCCAAAAACCGATTTGTAATTGTCAAGACGGAGTGAGTGGTCATGAACTTTAGCTACTTATCGCACATGCGCATTGCATATTCTATCAAAATCGGTTTTCAGCTACTGAAATAACGGGTCATTAACGGTATTGAATTTAATTGACAGTTTTGTACAGAATCCCCATAGTGATCTAGAATTCCTCTCTATCTAGTCCACGAAAAGTGTACATCCCCATTTTCGATGACATTTTAGAGCAACAAGTTCAGCTCATTTGCATTCGCATTAATTGATGAACTAGATCAGTTTTCTCTCTGCTCTGTCCGAGTTATGTATCCACGTTGTTTGCATGTACGTAACCTCTTTTTTATTTAAAAAAAAAAAATAATAATGATGATAATAATAATAATAATAATGAAAAGAAAGCCAAATAATGGCTGGTTTTTCCCTAGTTTACTGCATTTTCCGGACGTGACTTCTGATAAATTGCTGGCAGACAGAGGGTTACTCAATCTCGTTTTGCTTACCTTTTTTTTGTTGGCACTAGTTTTGTTTGGGTAGGTACTTGACGATAAGGTAATAAATCAGATTCGTCTTAGTACGTGGCATTGCATTCTGCAGAATCAAAATTTCCGATAAATTAACAGTATAGTTATGTAAACTTAAAATAACGTGAATGAGAAATTAAAGCATATCTTGAAACGTAATAAATAACTTGTCTTCTTAAAAGCAAAGATAAAAATGGAATTTTTTATATAAGAATTTTACGAAAGTTAAAAAATCGCACACATATTGAAAACAACGACTGTTTTTCCTCAATTCAATTTATATTACTGTCATCATACAAATGCCACATGATAAAGGGGAGCGAGTAGCATCTATATTCATAACCACAATTTTTGTTTTCATAAATGTTTAACTAAGTAAATTCATTAATAATTTAAAAACTAACTTGTGAAGATTTTGAAAACCCTACCGGAATTTAAAAATTCTTATATGCATGCTTTTTAGGAAAAATATGTTTAGCACGCGTTATATAAGCTGCGTATATGCTGCTTATATATAAAACAGGGAATTGGAAACAGCATTTCTCCCAAAAACTATCTCAAAATTCAAATTAGTTTTTTGTAATAAATAACAGAGGTAATTAGAGAAATAAATATAATTAATTCGAAATTAATTGATCTGCAAAGCGTGAAGTTTTTCTACTTATCTAAACCGCCATAAAATGCATCTTTTATTGCAATTGAGATTAAGTTCACGATATACATATCGCGGAAATGAATGATATTGCAATTTGAAACTATATATGGAGTCAATATTATAATTTGGGCTAATCTTCTTTATAAAAGTTACCTAATTTTGACAACATGCGTTATCAGTATATAACGTAACATAACATACGAGCAATAAAAATTACTCTATTCTTTCAACGTATACGTTTCATATAGGCTATCAAATTCTCTGAAGTTTTACAAAATTAAGCATTTTTCATCCAGTTTGTAGTCTACTGTAATATTTGAACCCGTTATAGAGAATGCGAAAAATAACACTTTTGAATATATAGCGGGTGAGGATTTTGATTCTTCATAAGAAAATCGTTTACCACACGTTATGAAAACTTGGCAAACAACTCCCGTTATAAATAACAAAACACAACTTCCTCAATGTTGCTTATTTTTCCGCATTTTATATTTAAAAATAAACTGAATATTTCTTGGAAACTTTCAACATGTCGAGGCGTTCGATTTCCGAGTTCTTTATTTCGTGGAACGCGGAATAAGGCACACAACGAGGAAGAATACTAATTAATGGAGGCCACTTTAGGATCTCATTGTTTAAATTATAATTGACTAAAACCAGTCGTTTTTTAATTCATTGAGAACTAAGGAAAATCAACAAGTTTTGGGGAATGTTTATGCCTAAATATATGAAAACTTTCAGAATCGTTTATTTTATATTATCGAAACATTCAACATGGCGTTCGTTCCATTCCAGAGTTCTGCGTTAACGTGGAATATGGAATAAAGTATATAGTAAAGTGGGAGAATACTAATGACGCCCACTCTATATCTATTTTCTATTATCATTTAAAATTAACAGGAAATGTCGATTTTTAATTCATTGCTAAATACGGAAAGTATAAATGTATGGTTTTCGAAAAACTTTACACCTACACATACTAAATTGTCAAACTCGCTCGTTTATATTGTCAACAGATTCAAAATGGCGGCCGATCCATTCCATTTTTTTAACGTGAAACTGCAAAAAGGTATGAAAAGGTGAAGAATGTTATAACATCGTTTGTTTTTATGTAAAATTGACAGGGAAATGTAATCATTTAATTGCAAAGAATAAAGTGTTGGAGCACGATCAATTTTTTACATAAAAATACCTCAATTTAAACTTGCAAAATCTTACAATGCTGAATATACGTGGAATTACGTGGAACACGTAATAATGTATGAAAAGCGGAAGAATGTTATCAGTGGCCACATTATGGTACGTTTTTTAATTTAAAATCGAGCTGGAGAAAACAATTTTAATTCACTGCATAGAGAAATGTTGAAAATTAAAAGTACTCGTTTGTTATAAAACAAAGCTTATGAAATGTTGGGTAAAATGGTTGAGTTGTTTTTTTGTGATGGAACGCGGAATGAGGCATAAAAAGCGGAAGAAGGCAGCTGCCGCCATTGCATGGGTTTTGTGTGTATTCAAGCTTTGGCGCGTCGCTGTCCGCCTCCCCTTCGCAGCTCGCATGGACTGCTCTTTGGGCGGCGGGAATCGCTCTCGATACGTCGGCGGCTTCCTCCTCCTCCTCGCCGAGCGTCGGGAGTTGGTACGAGTGACCCAGTAGTGAAAGTAGGCAAAAGCCTAAAGGTATTCTCTCTCTCGCCTCGTCTACTTTCCTCCGCCAGTGCCACCATCCGGCAGATTAGGAATAGGAGGAACTGGGTCACATGACCAGAGCGATAATTGCCGACATTGATTGACGCTCTCTTCGACTAAGGTCACTTCCGTGGTGAACACGCTAGTGAAAAAAAGGTTTTTAACTGTCAGCCAGCAACGGCTACAGAAGCAGGCACACGGCACGTAAAGCCCGAAGCCGACTTACCTTTCACATAACACCGGCTACTAACACGCGTTTTATTTCCCCATACGGTCAACACAAGAAGCACGAGAAAAAACTTTTCCCGGGACATCTGTGAAGGATCCCCGCGTGGATTTTCTCCTCTTTTTTTGATCGTGTTTGGAGTTTTTTTTAATTTTTTTCCATCTTTGGAACATGGACTAAATAACGGTCGCGAGTGCGTGTATTTGTTTTACGGTGCCGGAGCCGACATCACTCATGTTTCTCCGTCGCCGTCATTTCACCTAGGATTCCTTAATTGAAAACTTACTTATTCGATGCTATTTTGCGAACCTTTGAAAATGACGATGGACAGTTTGAAAATGTCAGATCGGGAATCCAAAGACAAACAAAGCGTTCATCGTACTTTTAAAAAGGCCATCATGCAACGTTATCGTAAGTACTAAAATTATAATATTTGTGATATTAGTTGTTTTTTCTTAAATTCGAATTTTCATATTTTTTAATTTTTTCAAAAAGTTTGGTTTTTAAGTTTCTCGCAAGTTTCTTTCTCTGTTTTGAAAAGTTGTTTTATTCATGGTGAGTGTTGGTGTTGGGAGACCCCATACTGCATAATTTGGGAACGCGTTTAAAGTTCTGGGTTATGAGGTAACCTCGAGAATTGACCTATTTCATCCGTGACCGTGTTCTCTGTCGTACGTTCGCGTTCGCTTTCCTTAATCGCTAGGTTTTTTTAGTTCCTGGCTTTTCGAAATGGGATAATATCGAAACTGTTACGCCTAGAAATGAGGTTATTAGGAAGAAAAAAAAAATCCGAATAGAAAGCAAAACCAAACCTAAACATGGGGATGATAGAGAAAAAATGATTTGCAATGTACATGTATGTTTTGTCTTAGATTCATAGGGTAAAGAATCGTGTTTGTTGTATATCGCGCCAGTGTTTGTTGGGGTTATTTTTATTTGCTCTCAGTCGCTATTAACATCATCAGTTTTCCCTCCGCTGACTGTTTTGACTCGCTCGAGTCAATGACTGGAGCCAAGGCCATGCCTTTTTCAGCATTATCCTCCCGGCATGCACTGCTTGATTCTCCTCATGAACCCCCCTCAAGGTTAGACAACTTGGACGAGTCCAAGTGGCCAGGGGAGGAACCCTGTTTTAACACGGGTTTCCGGCTACGTTTTACAGCCTTTATTTAATATGCTTTTTTTTGCTTGTGACATGCTACTGCCGTCGCCGCATGCCCAGGGGCGATTTTCAAGATGTAGCAAAAGGTGACTTTGAGATTCCTTTCTTTTTCCTCATCGTTCATCGCCGTTTTCAAACGGAGGGAAAAAGGGGGGAGGGATTGGAAGACGGGGAGGGGGAGCCTCCACCGCCGGATGTGAAATCAGGGCGACGTCCGCATTTGCATAAACTTGAGTCCGAAAAAAAAAACCTACTCCTGTTTTTGGAATCTGTAGAGAAGGAAAACTTGAGTTGCAAACAATCGAAAGTGAACGGCTTTTCATTCCCAACTTAGCAACTGGCGGCTCTTTGGGGGCGCCACATGACACTTGCGGAGAGGGGGCCATTTGATAGAATTTGGATGATGCTGCGGAATAGGAAAATTTGAATTAGCTTTGTGGACTTGTACAATATGGGTAGCTAGCCTAAACATCTCTTCCCTGATTTATGGACGGCCCTTACTAAGGCTTTAACCACAAATCATGGTTGTTGTTGGTTTTTTTGGTCACAACCTAAATGAGTAGTTAGATTTCACAGGACAGGGCAGAGCTGATGATATGCTCTACCCAGCAGAAAATAGTCTGACCTCAAATTTCACTTTTAATCGGGTTAAATGAAACTAGTAACTACGGAATTTTTTGAAAAAAAAAATACAATGTTTCTGAAAAAAAAATACAATGTTTCTGAAAATAACTTTTTCATGCACTTCAAATACTAAAAAAGCACAACTTAACTGCAGAAAAATTACTTTTGCTGCACAAAAAAAAAAAAAAAAAAAATTGCACATTATCTGCAGACAAATCTTGCCTTTACTGCAGAAAAGTTGTACATTTACTATAGAAAAATCTCACGCTTTCTGCAAAAAAAATTTAATTTTCACTGCAGGATGGTAAGGACAAGCCACTGCCTGATGATCCCAGTTTAAATCTGCAATAGGAGAAGTCGGCCCCTAAAATTTCCTAGGCCCCTGCCAAATGGCTCCACTGGTTCCCTATCTGCACTGGTACTGACCTGGGTGGGGCATCCATGAATGACGTAATTGACGAGGCTACTCCGTTAAAGCCAACCTCCGGTGACACATAAAACCCGAGCAAAAGTAATCTTGAGGTTAAAAACCGGTTAAAAAACAGTAACAAAGACCAAAACCCATACCATAGAAAAAATAAAAGTTACTTCATCAAGTTATGACCAACGGGAAAGCGTGACGTCACGCCAAACCACCTGTAGAGATTTTTAACAGTTTCAACATGTTGCCGGCCAGCTGCCTGTTGCATCATTTCATCATCAGGATGATTTGAATACATCATACACAGAGAATTGGATGTTGTATCAAAAGTTGCGATTTAACAAAAGGGAAGCTCCAAAAAACTTAATCTTTAAATCCGCCCACCGGTACGGCGCTTTAGATCACGGTGATTGAATATCAGTCACTGTTTGTTCCGAGTTAATAATAACCCAAGGATTTTTTATTTGCATAACAGATACGGAAGAGTTCGTTGGGCTTACAAAGTTTACTTATGAGTAATGCATTATTAGAGACCACAGACAAAAGGAAGAGATTTTAGTACCCCCTCCTCTACCCTAGTGCTCTCATTTGTGGGGGTAGGGAAGTTAACCTTGTCCCTCCGTTATCCATCCCGACCTTCAGTGTCCAATGTTCACGACCCATTGAGTGTTTTTCATTTTCATTTGAACTAGATTTTACTGCGATTTCATACCAGGATGACTGCAAATTTTTGATCAACTTTTTTGACACGAGCATCAAAATTTCGAAGTGTTAAGATACTAGATCCGTCAATGTTTATCAAAATTCTTCGTAATGACTCTGGATAAGTAATATTTTGAGTCCAACGTTTTTGACACGTTTCTGTTTCGCGGTATTCAGGACCGTCATCCTAATCTTGTCCACACGAGTGTTTATAACCTTTTATTTTCGTCCTGATATTGTTGCAGTCGCTGGGGTTTCTAATCTCGATCGATTAGGAAGCTTTTTTTTTATTTATATATAATTCTGTTCCCCTTGAATCGCACTTTACTCTCACATTGACCTTGTTTTTACTTCCTGTTCATTGCCATTCAAATACCTCCTCCCTTGATGTCAATCTATACGTTGTGCAAGAAACTGGGTTTTCTATTCAGTATCCATTTTTTATTGTCGCGTCTTTCTTTTTTTTTTGTCTTTTGACATAATGCGAAATGCTGATTCTAAATTGGTCATGTTTACTCGTGAACAATGGTATTTGTAGAAGTTTTCCATGTATACTTCCAATGCGAAGACAAGATTCTGGATTCGGGATCACATAATGAGGTAGAGTTCGAGGAAGGCGACCTTTTTGCGTGGATTCACTTCCTGTTTTCAGTGCCAAGATGGATGCCATGGAAACGCGACGGCCATCTTGGTTCCTTGAAAGTGGAATTTGAAATATGGTTGGCAGACTGCGTTTTTTTGTGTGACTGCCATGACACGTACACCCATTACCACTTAATAATACCTTCGCAGTTGTTTAGTTTAGGTGGGTTGTGGATGCTTTTACTCCTAAGGGCTCTATGTTTTGGCCAATGCGCGCCAACGTGCCATTCTGCATCTAGCAAATATTGGTAGTTGCAACATTTGGAACCCAGTTGGTATAGTTCCAGTTATAATGCCCCAGTACCCAAGATTCAATTTACACCTGGGACCGAGATACAAACCAATGCGAAGTTATGTGCCACCCTGCGCGGGGATTATCACCTATGTTAAGTGACTTTATATGGCACCAAACATTTCATAAATGGCGCTGGTTTTTTCCCCCCCCCCATCACGTCTGGAGCTAAAGTGCTTCGTCTCGGTAACAATGACAAGAAAGTGAAATTGCTTTTCGTCTGTGGCCTACAATGGGCAAATCTAGTAGGTGTTGTTATTGTTAATGAAGCCGTATCATATGCGACTTCATTGGCAGTTATTGTGTTAGTGGAGCGAGTGGCGCTACGACCTACGGCGTTCGCGTGTGTTACCGAGACTTATAAGTACTCGCCTAAATATGAGCATTTGAAATGGGAAAAGTAGGCTAGCTGCCGCGTTTTCCTTTTCGGAAGTTATGCAGGTCAGGAGCAGCCTACGGTCGACCGTAAATCTGCGATAATAGACGCTAGCTAGCCTTATTATCGAATCCAAATGTTAGGGTCAAACGGAAACCGACGCTTCCAGCTATATACCACCGAACTAGAAACGAATCTGGTTCAAAAGGAGTAGGGGGCGCTCACAAACACACCCTTGACAGCGAAATTAATCATCCCGACAGCTATGTGGACAGGGGGGTTAGACTAAATAATGTCAACAGCTCCACATTTCTTGGAATATGGACCTCTGTAAAAGTCTTGAATAGTCGCTAATGCAATGACACGAGTTAACAATTGAAAGAAGAATATTCAGTGTTGCAAACTGAAATTCTATAGCTATACCATGTTGGATTTTTTTCTTTATTATGACTTTATGAGCTTTGAAGTCGTCACAAATGTCCGCGTTGAAAGTTATGTAACTGAATATTAATTACCACTGGTCGTATGGTTTACCAACGAACGATATGCTATTATTACGCATTAACGCGTCCCTGTTTTTATTTAATCTTAGTCATTTATTGTATGTAGCTATCTGGGTTTTTTTTGTGGTCTGTTAATAAAACATTCGCTTTTACTAGACTTGCTTTTCTTATGAAATTTCTTCCAATGGTGTGACTAGTGACCCCGTTTTCAAGAGGGGGAGAAATGTGGTGATGGTTTGGTAGTACAACACTTTATACTCTCCAGGAATGTGTTGAAAACTTGAAACATCCCAAAAACGACGGTGGCAGAATATGGTTAGGATTACAGTACCACTGTATTTCATCAATACTAAAGGTGCGATTCCTCCGTGAGATTAACTCTCGCGAGTTACTTGTCATGCATCTCGTATTCCACAACAATTCCCAAACTTAGCTTTAAATATTAAAAAAAAACAAAAAAAAAAACATTAAACACAATCATCTCGACAGCTGCTCTCAAAATCGAACATGGTTTGTATTTTGAGAGCTGCTTTCAGTGACAGCTCTCGAACAGTAGCACACATTAAAAACAGCTATAAAGAGCTCTCGAGAGTTTCTCTCACGTGCAAACGCACAGTACCACCAACAGAAAAAAAGCTATGATTTTGAAAACAAAATCAATTTCTTATAATATCTTAGAATTTTTATTTTCAATGTTCTAACAACAACAATAGGGAAACACTATTTGGAGAAAAATATATACAGAATCTTCAGCTAACGAAAAATATATGTAGATCTGAACGTGCAACATTGTTGGACACATGTATCCAGATGTAGGAGACAACAATGTTTCCAAGTAGCATGAAAACATGTATCCACATGTAGGAGACAACAATGTTTCCAAGTAGCCGGATACATGTATCCAGATGCAGAAGACAACATTGTTTCCAAGTAGCTGGATACATGTATCCAGATGTAGGAAACAACAATGTTTCCAAGTAGCTGGATACATGAATCCAACTATTAGTGGTTTCAGATTCGTTTTTAGATATGTTTCAGTGTGGGAGAAAGTGTGTCTTGGGTATGGTTTTGTCGTGGACAGAGCATATGCCAATCCCGTGAAAGAGAAAAGGAAAAGGTTTCCAAATATGGCGACACAGACGTAATGTGTACCCACTTCCTCTTCCAAGCTGTTGTTGGTGTCTGTCCTACTGACACCATTCACTCCCCCTCTCTCCCTTTCTCTATTTGGTGTTTGCTTGGCTGTGCCAATACCTTTTCGCCTGGTTTTATCTCCATGCACCGTAAACAAAGGGAATGAGGGGGGTGATGATAACAATAGGACGGGGCAAAAAGATTCGTTCAACGTATTTTTGGATTTTTTAAGTCTGCGTATTTGGACACGGGCTATGCTTTTTTATTATCGGTTGGTAACGAACTGAATCAAGACAGTGGTCGCGGGAGGGCGCCACAGTCATTGTCGTCATCCTAGGGCAATGGTATCAAAATCCGCGTTGGTATCGTGTCGAAACGGGAACTTCCTCGATTAAAAACAAAAAGATGACACTGGCATTTTAACCGATAGCGTCATCCTAATAATGGTTTTCGATAAATTAAGGATCCGCAGGTGGCGCCCTTTGTCGGCCGTGAAAAGTAATGGCCTATTGCGAGATGTTAGAGCACTAATCAGGCGTTACGAGGCCATCAGATTCGGGCGGAGGATGATGCACTCTGACCTTGGCCAGCTACCAGAATTGCTAACGATGGTTTCATACGCCATCTGTCGACAAATGTGTCGTTAGCCTGGGGACGATTTTCAATGTCTGGCATTTGTTTCTATTCAAACGCAACTTACTGTTGAACAATTTCAATGTTTTCTATACTAATTACGACCTAATTTTAGACAATTGGTGGCTTTTTTTTCTATGATGATTGGTACTGATATACCAAGATTGCAGTTTTACCAAAATGGAAGCGGCCATCTTGGGGGGAAAAAACCGCTAGGTGGCGCTGGATGGGAATTGAGGGCACGGGAGTACGTAACCGAGGCAACTGCGTTCCAGGAATTCGATTTCATTAAAAAAAATGGCAACCATCCAATTTTTCCCCTCGTATTTTTCGGCTTAAAAATTGGTGCAATGGCCGTAATTTATGCCTGTTAACGAGGAGGGATCCATTTTCCATAATTCCCGAACACACAAAACAACAAGTGGCGTTTTCTACAGCAAACTTGATCAAACATGTAATGCGATGGAATGGTTTTTTAATCGCATCGATGCATCACATTGTGACCTAGTTGGTTTGTCAGACGTTAAGGACTATTATTATTAATCGGTTTTTTTCATATATAAAAAAATTGATTCCCTGCAGAGCACGAAAATCGGCGAAAAGACAAAGGAAAAGGGGAAAATGCCGATGGCAGCGCCGTCTGCCGGACGTGGCCAAAGGCGTGGGGTTGACCATCGATTGGATGGATTGTTGTATTTTGAGGTGTTTGCAGTGCGGACGGATGACGTGTGTGGTGTTTGTTGTAACACGGGTGTTGAGCCCAGGCGCTGAAGGTGACCTAGATGACAGAGGGTAGTCGACCCTGTTTCAAGTTGGCCTTCAAAACTTCCACTGAAATTGCGCTTGACAATCCCACGCACGCAATACAACGTTCCTTCCGTTTTCTTCGCCTTTTTGCATTCCTCCTCTTCTTTCTTTCTTTGTACGTTATTACAGCAACGCGCAACACACACACACACACACACACACACACACACACAAAAACTAACCCAGCAACGTCGAATTTAGGCGAGATTGGCTTTTAAATTTTTTCCTTAGCCACGGGGTTCCCAGTAAAGTCGGAAAAAGATTTAATTGCACAATTGGGGAACAAACGCAATTTTTGGTTGAGATACGTGGAATTATGTGGTGAAGTCATGGAGATTTTTTTTCTTCTTCTTCTTATGGATAGTTTTTCCCATTGCTTGAAGGTGGCGATAATCTTTTCAAAGAATACACATGTTTTTTAAGAAACAATAACAATGTTGAGAAATGAATACCTACCCGTTTGCCAAATATTTCAGTTAGGTTTTTAATGGCATTCTATTATTGAACCGTCCAATGTTCCAATTTACAATGAATGAAAAAATTTCACTGTTGTGAATCTTCTTTTGTCATGTGTAGTTACAGGAACTCGACTATTGTGACATTATCGAGTTTTACCTGTTCTCTAATTGAATGAAGGTACTGATTTTGAAATAATAATGCCTAATAACGAATTTGAACGTGCTATGTGAAGTTAAACGCATGTTTTTCATATTCGTGAGCATGGAATGGATTTCATCCTAGCTGAAAACCGATTCGGATGAAATTTTATGTAAACATGCATGTGGTCACTTCATGATTCTATCCGAATCGGTTGTCCTTCTACCCAAGTTAAAAAATCTCATGGAACATGCAATGAGATCCATCTCATATGAGACATTGCAGTGGAATCTATGAATCTTATTACCAAGGAATTCATTGCATAAGATTCCAAAAGAATACAATCCCATGCCCAGTTATCATTATTTGTCAGTGATCTCATTATTTTTCTCTATGAGTCAAGACCACTTAGGATTAAATCCATTTTATGACCACTGTTAACTTGACTCGATCCAACCTGCCCATAAATGAGTCACATTAAGGTGCACATTTGTGAGTCATTCTTTTCTGCAGTTCCTCGTTCTAATTTGTTGAAGGTATCTTAAAACTTTTCATTGGTTGTCCATGAAGTTCAAGTTCATCAGCGATTCCCTCTTGGGACACCTACGGTCCCTGGACGATGTCTTTTGTTTTTGAAAGTAGGACCAAAACGAGTTGTTGCTATTGTATCAATAACTTAACTGTCCTCGATTACACCTCGGCGCCTGGCGCGTGTGATAAGTTGCTTAATTTTGTGTTTTATTTTCTCACTAATACGAGCTTTTCGTCGAAAGGAACGCCTCGAATTTCCTTTTTTTCTTTTTTTCCTCACGATGCAGCTGGCCTTGAGCATAGACTCAGAGTGCAAAACAGGCATTTAAGGGTAGAGGTTCATAGTTGAATAGCCTAGAAGTAGGGCAAGCTCCTGCGCCAAGGACAACTTGTTGTCGCCGAAAAAAGACACTGGAATCCAACTGATGGTTTTTTTCTTTCTTTTTCTGGTCGGTGTGTATATTTAGGACGTGAATCGGGGATGAGGTGCATTGGGTATGTAGGCCCTCTCCTCCTGTACGCCAATCACGTTTTTTTTATCTCAGACAATGTTCAAGTTTTGTACATGGATGTTGCTGGACACAGCAGGTGAGGTACAACATTGTTGGAGGTACCCAATACAATTAAGGTGGATTTTGCCTAATTGATATCACATTGGAATGGGGATTAAAGTAAGGGTCCTTGAGAGGTCAGTTTTCAAGATCTAAATATAGTATTTTTAATGAATATGATACTTAACTTTTACCTGGAAGCCATAAAAAGGTTTCCAACTTTCAAAACCTTAAGATATTCCAAATATGTCAGCTACATAGTATATGTATGAAATCATGTCTTATGTCTTTGATAGATAAAAAAAACATTTCCAGCAATGGCCTGCAAAACCTTAAAAAATGACCACAACACATTGGACATTTCCAAAATGGCAATCCATAAATTCCAACAAAGACTTTAATACATTCCAAATGTAACATGAAATCTAACATTAACATTGAAACTCTAAAGACAGTCACATGTTAATTCGATTCCAACAATGGATTGTAAAGGCATTTCAAATATAGTACAAAATGACCTACAAAAAAATTCCCACGATGACCTACCTGCCTGTAAGACAGGATTGGGGGATAATCCCAATGTCCTTAAAGACTTAATTCATACAATGATGTTTCAAGTCTAAATTTCCAACTAAGACCTGCAGTACAATTTCAACAATGTCTTGCAAGACCTAAATACATTTCCTATTATGGCAACGAGACCTAAATTCATGCCCAATATAAAGACATTTTCAATATGCCCCAAGTAACAGGATGCGTTGGGGGAAAACCCTTGCAGTACATGCATGGCAATACATATGGTATCGAATCGTTTCAACGACACATGCAGAAAACAATTGTCGGAATCGACATTAACAACATTCAACATCTGCATGGTAACAAAATGGCGGGGTTTGATTTGGCAAATTGTCCAGGATGGATGTTAGCATTCTTGACAGAGTTACCAAACGAATGAATTTTGGTTACCATATGCCATCTTCTTTGTTTGCTCCTCCTGATGAGATCTTTCCCCATTGTTCTGCCCATATTGGGTACATATATATACAGCTTGCTTGGATTGTTGAACCAAGATTCACCAGTTGCCAAGTGTGCACCAGTTTTTGGTTCATTAACTGTTTGTTACGCAGAAACCTAGGTTGAAAAACATATTTGCATTTACAATGACGTGATAACCACCAGCTGCAAGGAACTGGAACAACATCCAGGGAAAAAAACCCCCTCCATGACGTCACATGCATATGGCGGTGGACAGTCTAGTTGTCAGAAATTATTCAGCATTGCATTTTTTTTTTTTTTTTTTTTTTTTTGGCGGTTTTGCGGTTTTGCTTTAATCCAATTAACTTTTGAACTGGTGAATATTTCGGACTAAATCACGTTTTTTCTTCTCTCCCCATTTTAGTAGAAGAGGACACTACAAAACCACGTGGTGACCGAAGATGCGAGATGATGGACACATCGTCCCGCTGTGAGGACATCTCCACTGCCAAGACGCTTCTTCAAGGGATTCTGAGTCAGCAAGGACCTTTGCCTCTTACCTGTTCTGCCCCTTACACCACCAACAATTCCAATGGTAACGTATTGCTTTTCTTATACGAATGTTTTGAACTGACTTGCCAGAAAGTGTTGATGAAGATGTGATTTGGACAAACCCCTGCAAACATTTTCAATATGCAGGACCTAAGACATTTCCAAAAAAAGTTTGTCCCAATGTCCATCTTTTTGAAGGTGTATATCCACAACACGTGACTAACCCAGGAATTTTTTTAAAAACAGGAATGTGCCTGGTGTTTAAGGGCTCTTTGCCCCCCAGTCCTGCAGACAGTGGAGTGTCCGACGTGGACAGCAGCAGCGGACACATGAGCAATGACGAGTCAAAGTCCAGGCTCCAACCCACACCAGGTAAATAACCAAGGGCCACGAACAGTCTTGAGGGAAGTGCAGCCATTATAGGGCATTGTGCTAATCGACATGGGGTCCATTTTCTTTTTCAGTTCCCCAGTCAAGAACTCCTGAGAGCCCCAGTCCGGGCCATCATAGCCTCAGTCCGAAAACCAACGGCAGCCACCATTTAACTTCCTTCTTATCGCCCTATTATCAACTTCCTCTTCCGGCGCACACGCAACCTGCCTATCCCGGACGGCAAGCCAGTAAGTTTTTAATAAGATCGATTAAAAACTTTTTATTTGGTAGATGGGAAGTTGTTTGTTTGTTTGTTTGTTTGTAGTCTTTCATGGGTCACAATGCATGAAAAGCAATATTTCACTTACAAAAAATGAAAAAATTAGCTTAAAAAGTAATTAAAATGACAAGGGCTAACATAGTTTTAGGGCCTACAATATTTAAAAAATATAAACTATAAAAAATAAAGAATAAATTATCATAAAAATAACGCTCCAAATGTTGTTAACATGGAACTGCAGTTTTATGGAAAGTTATTGTAAACCGATTCACAGCCGTTAGCCGTTACACTCCTGCTGAACTTGAACCCTAACCTAAAACAAAGAAATCAGGAAGTGAACATTGCTGGTAAAAGTGCTTGGGGCCTGAAAAGGTCCTTTAACGATCCTTTTAACAAGTACTCTTATAACAAGGAAGCAAAATGAAACAGTAGAATATAATTAAAAGATGTATGAAAGACGAGCTGCAGGAAGTGTCCCGTATCGGAACACAATGGGTGCGGTGTTTTAAGTCCCCCTCTTTCTCTATGGGCCCATCGGATCGTGTTTTGTGGGTCAAGCGGAAAGTGGAACTTTCGGTTTTTAAAAAATGTAAAAAAGGTGCCAACCTTTTCTCTCTCTTGTGTTTGTTTATTCGTACCTCCATTCATTGCGAAAAGTGTTCCACGAAAAGCCCAGTTTGCGTGGCGTTATCGTCACGGATTACTAGGCCAGTGTTTTACTTTTCGATAGGGGGTGAGGAGGACCCACTTACCGCTTTTTGTTATCCCCTCCTTTCCCCCACCTATGATCTAGTTTATATAACAATGTTGATTTGCTGAGCTAAACTAGGCCTTTCTATACGCCAATTATCTTAATGGGCCGTTAAAAAAAACACGAGTTGCATGGGAAATGACGCAATCCGCATATTTAGAGATTAGTTTTGCTTAAAATAAAAAAAAAGGCGACACTTACTTTAAGGGGTCGATTAACTAACCCGATGGTAGTTAAAATAGACATTAGTTTATGGCAGCCGCCATCTTGGATTTTCAATATTTTTCGTAAGCAAAAGGGACGAAAGTATAGAATTAGTTCTTTTAAAGTCACGTTTAATTACAGTCCACACTTGGGGATCCTTAAAGAATACAGTATCGGATAAAAAACTTGCCGTCATTTCCTATAGGATTGTTCGCTTATTTTCAGTTTTTAATTTACATATTTATTTAATCCCAAATACCGGTTAGTTCCAAATTATACTTGAGTTAACCAGACTGCTGCGGGAATTTCAGGTGGGTTTGGGACCTACCCTCTTCATCTTTTAACCCGAGGGTAATAGTAGGGAAAAACCCAGAGTTCGAAACCCCGTATGGGCGCGGTTAAATCCACGGCTTGTTCTAGCTAGACGTATTCAATTCTAGCCAGTTTTGTGATAACAATGTATACCAGGATAATGGAACCATTGAATATTAGGACCACATTACCAGGCACCGAATAATTTGCTTAAACCCCTTTGGGTACTAGTATGACACAATAAATGTACGATAATTAAATGGGTTTTTTTCTCTTTATTTCTTCTAGTAAACAACTTGTTTTTGTTTTGCATGTTATGGAAATGAAATTAAATGCCCAATGTCAATGCCAAGTATGTTAATTGCGCAATCACAGACGTCCAATTCATGACCAGTGTGTCAAAATTTGTGAATGAATGCTGAAATTTGCAAATACGGGGACCCAAATATTAGGTTTTGCATATCACCAACGCTGTGTAGGGGGCCCTAAACACGAGATTTCTTAACACGTGAGGGTGGCCCAAAATAGTTGTACTGGTGGGCCTACAAATTGTAGTTGCAGCACTGTATACATAAATCGAATGTAATCGTATTAAAATATGGCCCATACACTTTGAACGGCCCAAATAGAGAGGGGGAAAGCGGATGTGTCGCAACTTTCAAGCCGTTAAAAAAAAAGCCCTCGCGTGACGCCATCGTTTACCTTCAGAAACGAAAGTCCGTGGTGGTAACCGGAAAAGCACGGGTTGAACCTCCCGAAAAAGGGTGGCTTTTTTTTGGTGTTATTGTTGTTCCCCCTCCTCCTCCCTCTGTTGCCTCTCTCTTGTGTAGAAGCAAGGCCTGCTTTTGCATTTGCTGCCTTCTCGTTGGCTGCATGACTGGGAGAAAGGGGAGAGAAACGGCCCCCGCAATGGCGGATGATATGGTGGCGTTGAGCCGCCAACCTTGAGGGCCTTTGAAAGTCAATGTGTCGATGAACTGACAGCGCCATTTGGCAGCCGACGCCGCAGACCTCGAACAACAATGAAATAGCGCGCATGCGCACCACAAAGCGATACCGTCTTCCAAGGACGAAGGCCCGAAAGGGTGAGGCGGCAGGGATGCAGCGACGACTAGCGGCCTCAGATGACACAAAAACGACACCTGTCGCTTCTGGGGACTTTAGCAACAACTGCTATTAAAAAAGAATGTCACCGAAATTCCTTCGAAAATTGACCCCTTCTTCACACGGTATCAGGCACCCCCCTCCTCCCCTTTATAGACTTGCTTATTTTTTGTTGTTTTTGTTATTGTTGTTGAAAACTACGGTCTTCAGCAAATTTGCTGGAACATACAATCAACCTTCTCGATTACTTCCAATTTCACGATATTTTTCTGATTAACTGAAATTTCCTGACCGCTTAGAAAAATTACAGTATAAAACTGGTGTTTATTACAAATTTTAAGCACAATTCCCTACTTTCCCGAGGTTTTAAAAATTCAAGTTCATTTAGGACTGACCTTTTTAACACAAACAAAATCCCCAAAAACTTAAGCAATTCCATCATTAGTGGACATCCATATTGGGCCCAGAAGTAACATTTATTTTGGGGCCCTCTCACAGCCGTTAGGAAGGATCACAACGTTTTTCACTTTGAAATGGTAGAATTTTTTTAAACTTAATTAATATACAAGTTTGAAAAATGTCCGTTATTTTGCACACGCTTCCAGCAGGTGGCAGCATAAGATAGGCATTTTGTGAGTGCAAAAATTCTAATAAAAATTTAATTTTAAAAAAATCTCCTATTTTAAAATAAAAAATGACAAGCAAAGACCCTTGCTGATTTATTAAGTTATTTTAAACAATTTTTATTTTTATTTAATCTTTTTTTGTTTGACTGTGAGTGTCTTTGCAAATTTACCCATTGAAAGGGATAGGGTTGTAATCCCCCTTGACTGTTACACCATTCTATGCTTAAAATAAAGACGTTAAAAACAGAAATATGGACATGGACCCTCGGGGTAGACCAGGGTCATTCCTCATTTTTGGACCTGGTTAGCACTGCTCCTGACACACTTTTAAGTCCCTAATTACCATGCACTAGGTACCTCTAGTTTAGGGGCTGGAATTACATATGGGCTGGTTAAGGCTACTCGTCACCTATTGGTGACATCTCTCGAGAAATTTCTGATTGGGGTGTAAATGGAGCACAAAGGCCCCTGTTATTGGTTTACAACTACTGGTTTGGTTATGATTTGGAAGGGAGACCAGTTCCGGTCCCGACTTAGGATCCGTGTATATATACGAACCTGTCTAAATGCCCAACCTGTCAAAACATATATTTGTCACCGTTCCCAAGCGTTTGCATTTAGACAGGTCTACTGTATCTGGAACCACTGTTTTAGTACGTAGGGCTAGTAGAGAGTAAATCTTTACGAAAAACATTAACCAAATGTTTGAGCAGCTGTTTTTGTCACTTTCTGCGTAATGAGCTAACCATGCGAACGGTTCCCATCTACCAAACAATATTCAGAAGTGAAAAAAAAAATCCGTCTAACTCTCTTATGTTTCTCTTTTTTTCTTCCAGTGCCCGAATCCCATGTGTACACGTCCAACCCATATCACCCAGTGTCCCATCCTCACCACCACCATCCAAGCTCTTTCTACGAGCCCAGCTATCATCCTCATCACTCCACGTCTCCCATCTCCTCGTCTTCTTCCCTATCGTCCTCGTCCAATCACAATGTCGCCCCCCTCTCCCTCACGCATCACAACGGCAACGGCGGGAGCCCCACGTCCCAGACGCACCGCTCGCACATCCCGTCGGCCATCCGGACATCTGTGATTACCTCCACCAGCAGTCCAAGCAACAGCAGCAGCAGCGAAATGGATCTGGCGTTCTTTGATGAGAATGCTTTTCAACAGAGGATGAAGAAAAAAGGTAAATGAGAAACAATGGCTTTTGCAGACGGCTTTGGTCTTGTACGGAATTGGAGAACTGTGAGAACTCATGTTGTTTTCCTCCTCCCTCCGTTAAGGTCGGAAGCCCAAGAATCTCGATGGAGGACCTTCTCCCTCGGTGAAGAGAAAAAGCAGAGAAGGTGAGCATAGTCTCCGGTACCTTCGCCACTTTGTTGGCCCTTGTGCGCTCCGAAAGGAAACAAAAATCTGCTAGGTGGTTATTCGGGAAAAAAAAGGCAGGGTTCAGGGCCGTTTTTCCAACCACATGACTAAGGTTATGGGGATCATATCTATGTTGCGAAACTTGTGAAACCCATGAAGCAAGTGGTTCCTTCACCCCGTGCAAGGTTCACGTTACGGGCAGTTTGCGTACGAGTATCGTTTTTTGAGACCCTCAAACTTGTAACGAAATAGGAAGAGTCACGTATCGTTTTCCCGGCACAAGTGCAAAGTTTTTCAAGAGTAAAAGGAAAATACGACGTTAACGAAGGATGAAATGTTTGATGTTTAAACATGATTTTACGATGCTGCGTAAAACATTTTTTTAAAAAACTGCCAGTTTTTACCGCTGTTCTGAACAACTTAACTTTTGGGTTATGCAGTTTTGGCAAAAATGACACTTGTAGAGTTCTTGCTATTTGGACAGGTAGAGACTCTTTAATTGCCACAATAATTCAGAATCTGTTTCAAAAAGCTGGTTTGTGTTGACCCAACGCATTTGGGGTAGTTGGAGAGGAGCTTTTGGCAATTCAAATTTTTCCCCAATACAAACACAAAACCAGCAAATCGTCTACTCAAAACAGATGGCAAGGATTCAGATCGATCATGTGTCAAATTTTTGCCAAAACCAGTTGCTGACACACAAAAAACTGCAGCTGGACGAATTGAAGTTCCGGCTGCACCAGACGCTTGGGGAAAACGTTTTTAAGCGCGTACAAACTAATAAACTAAAGTTTAGTAGCTAATTTCTATCCGTTTTTTGCCATTTTAGGTTCGACGACGTACCTTTGGGAATTCCTCCTGAAGCTGCTTCAGGACAAGGAATACTGTCCGCGGTTTATCAAATGGACGCACAGGGAAAAAGGAATTTTCAAGTTGGTGGACTCGAAAGCAGTGTCCAGACTTTGGGGCCTGCACAAAAACAAACCAGACATGAACTACGAGACTATGGGACGAGCGCTACGGTAAGTCTCTGCCCTTCCCTCTTTTTTACGGGAAAGGAAACATAGCTACAGACTCTGATTTCACGGTTTTTGATCTCGGCATTTCTAACCTTTTTGTCATGTTTCCTCCATTCGCAGGTATTATTACCAACGCGGAATCCTGGCGAAAGTTGACGGTCAACGCCTGGTGTATCAGTTTGTGGATGTGCCTAAAGACATTGTAGAAATAGACTGCACAGGAGCGTGATAATGGCTCCGTTGTTGCGGGGAATTGTCTTTTTTTTTCTCTTTTTGTACATATATATGAAATTGGGCTGGGATAAAACTACAGAATACCGGACAATACGGTCCGCCGTGTTTTCCTTTTTTCGAGTCGCCGTCGGCCACTGATGGAAGACGGGAAGAGAAGGCAGCTAGCCGATGAGAGCTCTCCGTTTGTTACGTCTACGTGGTTTTGCCGCAGATCTGCCTTTTTAATGTTTCATTTGAGACATGTTAGATGGTTGAAGCACCTTGAAGGGTAGGGAATGCGAACCTGTTTAGACCAAGATGCAAGATGGACCATCCATTAGCTCCATACCGGTGCAATATGTTATTAAACATAAAATACCCACATTTTTAACATTTTTATACAAATCACTTTGTACATAAAGCAAAAAACATATTATATTAACCATGGAACACTAACAGATGTGACGTCACATCTTAACATCGCATCATTTCGTTTTATTTTTTAATTACATTTTAAAAGTATTAAATTCTCCATATTAGTTGATTGTCAACGAACAGGTTCGCTTTCTTCGCCCTTAGGGTGTTAAGACCGTCTTGGGACCCTTCTTCGATTAGACCGTTTCGCGAAGTGCAAACCAGAGTGAAAAAGGAGAAGACTACGTTGTGATACAAATTCTTCGTGATGATGAAGTTAGTTTCGAACATTTTTTAAACGTTATAAACATGGAATTTACGGAGCATTGCGGAAGTACAAAGGAAATTCAAAAGGACTTGAGAAAAAACTTTTAAAACGGGACCGGACCTCGTCGTTGCCCTCCATCCGATGAAAGGTCACCTTTCGGGAAATTTATCGTTTCGAAATCTGATGGACTTCGGTCAAATCTACCCGGTATTTCGTTTCGCTGAAAAAAATAGGAAAAAATGCACAGCAGTTATCTCGGCTCGTTTTAGAGCCAACGTGTTTTGGACCTTTGCTACGACTAGATCAGTATTACGATTTGGTTGCGAACGGCCAGCGGCTTTCCGAATCGGACGCGAAGCGATCATCGAGAAAGGAAAAGCGAAGAAGCTGTTTTACGGTCGGGCATTTGATGAGTTGATCGGCTCGAAAGCTCCGAAAACACGATGCCGATCTCAGGTGGACGTATTGGCCCTATTACTTGTTTAAGCCATAAATTTTATTTATTAAGTTGTAGCATTTTTTACTTTTAATATAAGCATCCATTCAAATGGATTCCAGCTCTTGTTTATTTTCACCCCCTCGGCACGGTTGTTCGGGTTTGTTTTGTAAAGTCATGAAAAATTTAGCCTGGAGAACGTTATTGAAATTTGTCCGTTGCAAGATACCAATCAAAACTTAAATACGTTATCGAGATGCGCGACATTTTTTTTGTTGAAAAGATTTTTAAATACTATTATGGATGAGTTAACAATGGTGTAGTTACTGTATGGATAAAATATATTCTGTTCATTCCTCCAACTAAGGAATGGATAATGTGGATAAATGGTTTCAGATAAAATACATATTTTCATATAATCTCTGTAAATAAGACCACCTAATGGTATCAGATTTAATTATATCCTTTCACAGCAGTGTACTAAAGTATAAAACTATGACGAATAAAATGTCGAAACTAACGTTGCTTCTTTTGTCCTCGATTCATTTGCTTTCCGTATGTTGTGTGATGCTTAAAACAAGGTATTGAAGGTACGACAGTGGTGGAATACAAATGGAGAATTTGGCATGGCTTAAAATAAGGTACGGTATATAAGGGAAAAAACTGGGATACGTTCAATATCATTAATGTACTATTTACATACAATGTAAATAATACTCAATTTTGGTATCATATTAGTGTTTATATCCATATATAGAATATACATGAATATAGATAAATTGTTAATTATAACGAAATAATAGAAACTTAAAAAGGAAACAAATACTGTAACAATTTGTTTAGTAAAATAGAAATATTAAACATTGAACAAGTTTATATTTAAAATATGTAATGTAAAGTTACAGATTAATTAAAAACTTAGCATTGTGAAAATATATAGCACCTTACATGTACTTAATATTTAACAATGCAAATTGTATTTATATAATCCCTTGTTAGGCACCCTGTATATAACTTTACCGTCTTTTACTACAGCGTTATTACATTTAGGACCATTCAGGAAATAACTTCCATGTTATGGCGCTTCTGCTTCAGCCGGTGAAGCTGGATAATTCCTACCCCATTGAATATGTTTGAAATTTGTCTTCAACAAATGGTGAGTCTCGTTTATTATTTTAAATTGTTTAGTGATGATTCGACTTTTGTGGTAATTCATGTTCGAACATAGTTATTAAGAACTTAATTAAAATGACAGAACATTCAGAGGATCACTTAGTTATGGATTTTACCTGACCAACTACGGACTTATATGTCCCTTGTACTTCTCGTGAGTGTGATTAAATTAAATAAATAAATAAAACTTAGTTTTGAAAGGATTGTGAAACATTCAAATTGTCTGAAATCTGAAACATTCTTTGATAATGTAAAAAAAAAAATCATTGTCACATTGGTCACACTATGCACACATGCAGTAATTTAAGGACATTTATGCCGCTAAATTCCGAGAGCGTTTGTCATAACTTTACCGTTTATAACAGAAAAGATTCGTAGTCAAAATTCAAATTTAATTACAAGGAAGTCATTGTAATTTGACAAAAAGACTACTATGTGTGAGAAACTAATTTTAGCCAATTCTCAGTGATGAGATATTATTGGTAATGATATGTATGTATGGTCAGGTTTCTATTGTTAACTAATTTAACTAATATCCCAAGCAGTGAAGTTGGTCATTTTGGTGTTATTTTTGCTGGTCATACCGTGATGTGTTTGACCAATCGCTACTTAGGAGTGTAGCTAAATCATCTCAATTTCATTATCATCAACAATTTAAAAAAACACCTTTATTTTTTCTTATTTTTATAATGAACAAATAACAGGTGTTTTTTAAATTGTTGGTGATAATGAAATTGAGATGATTTATGTATGGTTACACCTCAGGTAGCGATTGGTACAACGGAAATATATTACTCAATTAGAATGGATACTTTGAATATTTTTGATGCTTTTTGTGAAATCGAAGGATGCCTGGGTTATTTTGTAAAGCCCACCAAATAACTTATTGATGGTGGAAGTGGCCTATTGGCAGCTGGAGTGGCTTACTAGGTAGTGGAAGGAGCTTAATGGATGGAATTTATTGTCTTCTTGGGGGGTCTAAAAGAATGGTTTGTAATTTTTGAAGTGACTTATCGGAAGAAACGTAAAAGGTAGCATCAAGTGACTTGATTGTGCTGAGAATGGCTTTATGGTTGTGGGAGGGGCTAAGAAGTTGTTTGGGGCAGTGGGCGTGGTTAATGGTAGATACATTTAATTCGGTTTCTCAATTTTTCTTTACATGGAGCAAGAAAAAATGTAGTCATACCATGCAAGATTCTTGGCAAGTTAAATTCATTTTTCAAATATGAACAGTGCTTCGTTCAGTTTTACAAAAATATAAATATATTCAGAAAACATTCCGAACATTGATGAGATCGAGTTAACTTTACCAATATATTTTTTTCTTGAAAGCATTATCTTCTATCTTTAACTATGTTGGGCGTAGTATTTTGAATCTCTCTTTTGCCTTGTCTTCCTACTCCAAATCTTAATTATGAAATTGAGGGGAAACTACGTCGTGAGTTTGCTTTCCTAGATAAAATTTATACATCTGTAATATCAATTTCAAATGTATACATATGTGGGTTCAAAAAAATTGTGACGAATGTTTTTATTGGAATTAAGCCAATAAATGATTCTTAAGAAGTTATGGTTACTATTCAAAATACAGAAGAAAACTGCTAATCCGATTTCGTAAAATTATGTAAAATTATGTTTTTTTGCCTTTAATCATTGCAAATTTATTGAAGTGTTGCCTTGAATATTGAAATGTTTAAAATGTATTTATTTTATCGTGAATCACGGTATATTTGACTTACAATACAGAAGTCTTCATTTATAGGGGATTTATTACAAGTATATATAGTACCTACTAAATATTTAAGTGCAGATTTGTGTGCATTGTAAACATTGGTACCCACTATCCATTTGTGCACCACTGATAAAGGGTTTGGGCTTGATGCCACATGCTCCAAATTTGAAACATGATTTGAAGTTAGTGAAGGTTTAGAGTTTCGTAATTAATTTTCTGAAATAATTCTCTAATGGCCGCCATACAAAAGCCAGCTCGTGCTAGAGCTCTGATTGCAGTCTATTATTGAAAAATAATGGAATGAATGCACGACATGTTATTCCACACTTTGAATTAGCAGTGAGAAATTTGGCATTAGATGGGTTTTGAAATATCTCTCAAAATTGACGATGGCAACAATACAAGATCTTCCCAACGAAATGCTGGGAAAAATTTTAGAGTATATTCCTGGAAATGAACGTCAATCGGTGGCTAAGGTTTGCACTCGTTTTGCAGACGTTTTGGAAATTCCACAATTTTGGCAACACCAAGAGTTTGATTTCGAGGATCATCTGTTTACTCGGCGACACAGAAGTGAACTTCAATATGCATGCCGCTTTCAGAGCCACTGGAAACATCTAGATCTGAAATTTGGTCGCTTGACCAAAAGGGCTGCTGACAGGTTCAAGAAACTATCTGCACTCCTTTGCAGGGAATTTAACGAAGTTTGGAAACTGGAACGTCTTACTGTTAATTGCGGAAAGAAATGGCACAATGAAACTAGCAAACGTATTTTTGTGATGACTTTATCTCCAATATTCTACCACCAGTCTCAATTAACAGAGGTCAGTTGAGAGTAAGCACAATCTTCAAAAAATAGATCAAACTTCTAAACATTGAACATGGGTTTTTGTACAGTTTATGCTACGGTCATAGAGTTCACTAAGATGGGTATTAATAGGGTACTCAAACGATCTTTTCACTTGCACTATCTGGATTTGGCCCACACATGGTGCACATGCGCAGTAGATTCTAGCAGCCTTGAAAAGGTCTGCAGGTTGAGTCTCTTTTGTGAAATGGGCACAAATGCAGCTTGGACAAGCCTACCAAGATAGATTTCAAGAGCAACATGCATGCTAAAACCTCCTTTTTTCTCAGGCACTTCTAAAAGCCAGAAGTAGGCCCAGAAGGGTTATTTTAAAACTGGATCAGCACGTGTAGAATGATACAATTAACTGATTAAACTGAAGACATGTGCGAAATTTTGGGGTCTGTTTGAGTAATCCTATTATGTATCTCTTTGGTTGGCATCTTGGTTTTGATAATGTTCATGTTTAATATTTAATTTGCTCTGTTTAAGATTCGATCACATCGATTGCTGAGGTGTTCTAAAAGATTTTGACAAACTTCTCTGTTTTCCAATTTTGAGGTTAACATTAGCACGTTGCTAGCAAACCATGAGCAAGGTTGTGCCGTTCTGCGAGCCATATTGGAAGGCTGTGGCTCCAGTATCACTACTTTGAGACTGGTAGATTTCTTCCGCAGCTACAGTGTTCGTTTTTCTGATGATTTCGAGATCCTTGTGACCAGCTTTGTCAACCTGCATCATTTGGAGCTAAATTATAACTATGTCACAATTGTCCTCCTCCACTTATTGGCCGTGAGGTTCCCGGGCCAATTGAAGACTTTCACCCTGAGGAACAGCATAACGAATTTGGCCCAAGATCGGAGATTGAGCCAAGCTTACATTGTACTTGGTAAAGCGTGTCCTACGTTGGCTATTGATTGTAAGTTTAATTAGGAACCTAACGGCTTTTTTGCTCTCTCATGAATAAAATCTATATGTGCATCAATTTTACAGAATTCCTACAATGCTTATACAATACATTAACCATCTTCACCTCAATCAAAATTATTTATATATGCAAAAGTTCTGCTAAAAACCTTATTTTATTTCTAACACTGACTAATGGTCCTGAACTACAATGAACGCTGACAGATTATTCGTTCAGAAAAATAATTCCAAACTCGTGATATTTTGTTTTGTGTTTTACAATGTTATTGGATCCTTAAATTAAAATTGAATAGACTGTCCACAGTCCATGGAGTCAGAACTGTGGAAATATTTCACAAAACCAGCTTTTTAAGATTATATACAAGGAATTATAGGGTAATCAAAATCTCTTCAAAACTAAGAAAAGTATAAGCACAAAAATTTTCAACCAAAACCGAAAGTTAACTTCGGCGACATTTATCAGGAAGGTAGTTTACACCAGGGAATAATATAATATCCTTATTCAACGGAAGATGACCGACCTTCTATTTTTGATTATTTTCTAGTTAATTTATCTAAAAATAAGCTTAAAAGTTCTAAGAACTGGAGATAGTTTCAGTCGTTCTAATTGAGATAAACATCAACATTTCACTTGACAAAAACACCCGAAAAACCCGATAAAATAGGCATAAAAATCAGTCCTTAGTATAGATCTCCAGAAATAAAACATTAACAAATGATAAAATTATAGATTAACAACATAAGTGAACATTTAGGTTTTAGAACAGTGGTTTAGAAGTATTAGAAATACAGTCAGACTTTATGGCTTCCAACATTTCAACTCATAAATAAGCAATTTTATTTGCATAAAAAATTACAGGGCTGAGCAGCAAATTTGTTAACGTAGTGCTACCGTTGTATGATAAATTTGTGTAAGCCGTTACACAGCCGCGTTAGCCGATTCACAGCCGGTAGCCGTTCCGCTTCCGTTACACGTCACTGCTGAAACTTGGCCCTATGTCAAAAATAAGAAACAAATTAGGTTTGATAACATGCATGCACTATATAAACAAAAGTGCCTAGGGCCTTGGAACCCTATAAGTAAAAAGTTTCTTGAGTTAGGGTAGCTACTCCAGAAATGTTTCAGGAAGATCGAAAGCCTCCGCCATTTTGTATCTGCCAATTTCATGCCATTTCCAACGGCGTTAGTTGACGATGAATGATTACATCCAAAACGTCGGTTAATTTGATGTTTCGTTCGTGTCTGACTTAACCCGATACGCCGAAATTTGAACTTTTTTTTGTGGTTTATTGACCTATGATGGCAATTAGGCGCTGACCCTAAGCAGCTCTAGAGTTATCATACTTTGACCTATAGAATCGAAGATAGCCTTAGCTAAAACAGCAATGGCAGTTTGAAGTGACGACCAAAAACACTAAACACCCCTCCCTATACAAAAAAGAAGATTCTGTCATGAATAGGAGCCTGTGTTATAGCGAATTTGACATTCCTCCTTTTGCACTAAAGGCCATGACAGAGGATGAGTTATGATACAGGGCTAAAGAATGAGCTTTTTGTCCCTACGAAAGGCTGAGGATCAAATTTAGCGGCCCATCTGATCATCCCAGTCAATAACAAGGGCGAAGATGTCAGATGTCCACATAAAAACAACCAAATTACAAAATAAAAATACAATGTTGCCGAGGTGTAATAATGACTGAACATAAAACTGTTTTCCTCGATATTTAGTTAAATGAGTAACCCCTATTAATGAGAAATTAAGTTGCTCAATAAGTATACAGTAACATTTCGACTTCCTGGAAATTCAAAAAGGAAATCGGGAGTTAAGATTTGTTCAAGATTCCTTGTCGAAAAACAATTGTTCAAACACTTGACTTTAGGGAGGAAACAGGCGCCATCTTGAGCTTTCAGATTCTGTCAGATGATAGATAATTGGAGTGAGGCTGTTTTGGTTGATTGCAGAGATTTTCCAGAAAAGGGAATCCAGCAACCAATAAGGTTGAGGACCTTTTTCAAGGCCTTCCTTCCGTACATCGGAAATTCATAGAAATTTATGAAACTTTAGTTAATTCTGATGCAAAATTTAATAAAAATGTTTACGATCAAGGAACTAAATAGATTGCATACCTAAATCTCAACGAAACAAAATTTCAATGTTTTCAGTTTGGTTGAAATTCATGTAAATTTGAAAGAAATTTATATAAATTGATCAGCAAAATCTAGCTCCAGTTTGAGTATATACTGACACACGACCGAACTTCCTTCCAGTGACGTTATGAGGATTTTTTAAAAATATTTTATTCAATCTTTTCCTTACCTTAGAAATTCATGAAAATTCCAGAAAAATGTTTTCTTTAAATATGACGCAAACTTTATTTTAGTGATGTCAAGGGGATGGAGCATTTTTCAATTTAATTTTATCCAAGAAAATTTCAGCAAAATTGCTATAAATTTGGACACAAAATCCAGCAACGATTTCATAGCTCCAGTTTGAATCTAAAAACTAAATTGATAGCATACAGTCAAACCTGAAGTGACGCCATTATGAAATAGGTATAAATAAAAGGATTTATTATTATAAATTTAAATGAATGTTATTCAACGAATTTTTTTTTCTACGTGTTTAGTTAGGATAACAACAAAATAGCTTTTCTTTGACTAGGATTGGCTGGTGAATGACATTAATCCCTATAGTTGTCATCGTTAAAACATCATTAACTAAATATACTGTCTACATTCCATTTAGTAAATTCTATTAATAGGAACCATATACCGCTGTGTCCTTGGCTGATTTTGGGGTGTCGTTAAATCGAAACAAATATTGTTTGAAAATCCTTGGAACTGACCATTCGGTTTTATGTTTCAATGTTATTTCGTTGAACTGACCCAAATACAACCCATCTTGTCTGTTATCTTAAAATTAATCTAAATCTAACAAAAGGATGTTTGAAGATGATATGGGATTTTTGGAAAAGAGGAACCAAAAGTTTTATCATATTGTATCAACATTTAACTGAAATTAAATACTTATACGTGAGTTTTAGCCTAGAAGGAAAAATTATATACGTATGGACGTAAATACATGTATGCCCATACATTTAAGTATTTGTACATATAACGTATACCATACGTATTCCACTTTAGCTATGTCCATATACAAATGTATGTGTTCCGTATTTATGTTCTATAATCAACATATCTGTATGCCATCACGAAATGTCATTCCCTGTTTACCGTTCTAAAAGGAAATAGTAATTAAATGTCACAGCTACGCGTAAAAGCCACAACAAAACGGTAGTTGAACTTTGTTAAATTTCATGAAATATAAAACGGAATTTCCATGTTTGCAATTAGTTTTCGTGTATTTGCACATATCCTTATGCTGCATATCGGAAATTGGGGAACTACGGGTATTTTTTGAAATTTAAAAATACCAAAGCCAACTTCATTAATTCCGGTGATTATAATAAGGGTTGCCATAAGCTAGTTATTCATTTTTATTAAAAACCGGAAGTAGTACCATTGTAGGTATTTTCTGGATGACCCTTTCAGGTTTTTGAACTTGGAAAGAAATGCGGAAAAATATATGTTAGAGGACAACCTTTTTCACATAATATATTATTATTATGCAAACAAACAAAAATTTTGTCCTAAAAATAACTATTACTAGAAGTTTATTCGTTGTTGAACTACAAATAAAGTTTAAAGAAGTACTGGTTTACAGTAGCAGAAAGTTAATTGCGATATGACTAATCTACAGAATACACAATTCTGTTTATATAGGGATTTTAAGATTTTAAAATTGTTTATACAATATAAGTTTTTTTATACAATATAGAAGTTCGTCTTATATGCTGTTCATTTTTTCGTGTAATATACCAGTTTTCATCTCTAGTTGGTTGTAAGTGGTTTTGTATTACACATTTTTTTTAATTAGATAGCGAACTTTACAGCAAAACAACTCAGTATTTTCTTGATCACATAAGTAGAAAAAACATAAGTTATAATTTCAATTGACATACAAAAAATCTACTAATAATTAAGTTAATTAAAAAAATCATAACATAAAATTACTTAAATAGAAAGTGTATTTCATGTTATAACTTTTTGTGTTATTTAATTATTATAGTACATTTTTTAAGGCCTGATTAAGAAAAAACTGGATTATTTAACTGTAAGTTTCGCTATCCACAATAATTTGTAAACCATTCAAAAACTTAAAGGAAGGGTTGAAAGAATATGTTTTTTTAATTAAACGAAAACTTACTCTATTATAAATTTACTGTACATTTATTAATGTTTGTCTCGCGGCCATTTTGGAAATGTTTTCGGTCTCGTGGCCATATTGGGAATGTTTTTTGGTATTGCCTAGCTATACATGGAATCTGTTTTATATACCAAATTAGTATAATTGTGTGAAATGATTTATTGAAGTGGTTTTAACAAAATGGTATGCATGTGTGAGTTTTAAGCAGAATTCCATATTTCACAGATTTGACCCGCGGGTCAATTCAATAGAAGTTCTTGTAACATGCCACCCGTGCACATGCATTGTCACGGCGGGCCGCAGTTGGCCCACGTGCCATAGTTTGTTTGTCTTCCGTCTTCGTGTCTCCTAAATCCTACTGGTTGTTGGACACGTACTGGTACTACAGTAGGCCTACTGTTTTTTTTCTGTAATAGCCTGACATATGTAATTGAATCGCTTGGTTTTTTATGTAGTTTACAAGCAATGAAAATAAACTTTTTTTTGCGTTATCCAGTACAGCACTCAAGGGAGAGAACTCGGTACATCTTTTTTTCTTCTTCTTCTGCGTCCCATATAAATCTGTGCGTCTCGAGTTTCTCCAACTTGTTGCATGTGTCCACCGTCACGTGACTTCAAAGTTCGCTGACGTATATTTTTCTCTGCTAAAACGCTTTCTTCGAATCTAGTTTTCTTGTAACAGAAGTTTGTGAGGTCGTCGCGTGTGTCTTGTATATATCCTGATTGCGGTGGTTTCCTGGAAGCGGACCAACCCCAATAACTCTCGACGTCCCACTCCTTTTTTGTTGTTCTAGACCAGTTTTTGTTTCGCATTTCTACTTGACTACGCGAAACATTCGGGATAACTACGTTAAACGATGACTTCGGAGGTTTCTGGAATTAAGCAAAAGCTTGCAATTTTGTTTCGGTGACCGTCGTTTGTGAACGGAAAATGTGGTTTTTCTGAAATCGGTGTTTATTGGTTTTTCCCACGGTTTTGTGACCATGCTTGCCAAAGGACTTTCCGTGACCTTTGACTCCTTGCCAAAGGGTTTAGGATATTTTATCGTCTGTAGTTTTGTCATTTTCGCCGGCTTTAACACTTTGGAATTCGTGTCATGTACAGGTGAGGTTTCAAGTTTTGGTTTTACTGTTTACAATATTTAAAAATAAATCAAAATAATTAATTAATTTTTCACCATAAATTACGGTTTAGGACCATGGTTGTGTGTTGGGGTTGATACCATTTTGGACCAGTAGATATATTTTTTTAAATAATTTTATCACTTACTTTTTTATCCTGTTATTATAAACTTTATTGTATTTTAAAATTTCAAATTTCGAAAGCAAAGTGGGAAAGGTTTCGCCTATGGAATTCTATTCCTTAAAACATTTTACTCAAAAAACAGCGGAGTCTTGGGCAAAAAAAAAATATGGTAATATTATGTACGATTGTATGATATGGTGTATGATTTTAAACATTTTTAGAAAACAATCGAATAAGTTTTACTGCAAATTCGAAATAATTTAAACAATTGACAAACTTAAGTTTTTGAAGCAAAGTTTCCTACAGCATATTATTCTCTATTAACACGAACTAATAACAAAATGTGCTAAAATGTCGCCGTTAATTTCCCTATTTTTTCTATTAACATAATTTTCTATTTAATATTTCTAATGATTGCAGTTTATAGGGGGTGTAAACGAATTGGCCCCAGGCGCCATTTGCCTACACTGCGCCATAGAATGGAAATACCATATGGTAGCGGGGGGTAAATGGCCTTCTGTTAAAATTAAGTACCATTTGTAATATCTCCCTGCTGATATTGTAGATGAGTTAAAAACAAATGTCCGCCTCTAGCTAGCTGTATTAAGCGTGGGTGGCTGTGGGAATAACAGCGCCTTGTTGTTCAATTTTATAAATTGCATGCAGGCTTCATGAAATGTTTTCGTTGATTTTAGCTTCAAAACAAGGTTATAAATGAAACTGTCTTGGCGACTGGTTTTGTATTATGAGAAAATGAAATTTTAGGTAGATTAATTGATGTGTTTACTTCTTTCAAACTTTGCAAATAAAGCACTAGTTTGCTACTGTGTGACTCTCTGTCCATATCATATAACGTGATGGGCACAGAACATTCTACAGAGGGATTCAGGGGAATATACCAGCATCAATTAACCTCAGGTTAAGGGCAGACATGCCTATTTATCTTCCCAGCAGGGTATAGCAATATATTGTTTGATACATCTATAGGTATTTGGGACAGGACCATATGCTGGGCAACCATAAAAAAGTTCCATATCTTCCACAGGGGTTATTCACTGACATTCTGTCACAACATGTTGTTTCCTATTTTATCCTTCTATTTGATTTAAATGGAAAAAGTCCATGCCTTAAACAAATGTCCTACAAATCCGTCTTATCTGACTTGTCTGGACTGATTGTCTCCAACGACTGATTTGGCTAATATTAGCTTGGACCAGATTATCATCCACATTTGTCAAATGTGTCATTATCTCGTATATGGCATTAGGCCTGGCCAGCATTTTATCAACCCCCATCTGTGGACCCTTTTTCTCGTTCATTGCCTTTAAGGTATTCATAGACCTGTCAGGCAAGTTTAGACGTGTCCATAGGCCACAGTGAACCAAGGAACTTAAGTTTTATGGACTCTTCCAAGGAATTTTAAAAATCTCGTGATATTACTGAAAGTATTATTTTTAGAGAATAAGTTATAAAGTTTAAAATTGAAACAATGAAGTATTTCCTGTTCCAAGCAAGTTTTTTAGAATTTGTAATGGAAATGTCTTCTGCAAAAATGTCCTCCGATATTTACGTACGACTTCTTTAAAACTTAAAAGTTTTGAGAAAAAAAAATGATAGTGCAAATAATTAATTTATTGCTACGTTATCCTGATTTTCTTGTTGTCATTGATCGAGTGGTTCGTTAACGAAAGTTGTTGAGAACTTGTTGAGAATGAGGAATGGTCTGCAATTAAAATTAATGATAGGTCATGTTTTAAAGGTTTTTAACTGTCTGATCTGTTGTATCTCAAAGATCCCTGGTGAAAGTTGTAACTAAGGGGCTACATAAAGGCTCGTTATCCAATAACAGGGCATTATCCTTTTCCTAATAAATGCTCTTGTTTTATTACTTATGAAAAAAAAAAAGTTTAAGGAAGTTTGCGAAACAGATTTGTTGAATGTGTTATTCTCATTAAACTTTGAACTTAAGAAAGTCTTTTTTCCCTAATCATCCTTGGAAAAGTTTCAGCAACAACAGACGCAGATGGTTCTTAATTTTCTCAAAGACTTCTTTTATTTTTCTCAATACGGATGTAACAATCTCGTAAACCAATGATGTTTTTAGAGGATTTTCAGGGGTGTTTGATAAAATCCTGGCCAGAACCCAAGTCCGAAGGACGAATTAGGATAATTAGTACAGTTTGTGAGTCTTGACGACATGTTGTTTACAGTACGTTGCATAGAGAAATTTTATTTTATATTTCTGAGTATGTTCATCCACTTGACCCTTATTTTCTCATGGTTTCATCAGATTAAGGCATTTTTTAAAATATATTGGTGATGCAAAAAACATCTTCGCCAACAATTTGCAACATGCAATGTACTTGCAAAAATTGGAAACCAACAGTATATGCAGGGTGTCCTTGATAAGAGATTTCTACAAACATTTGAATTTATACATGAAAGTGTACAGGTATAGGAATCGCAAATACATACTTAATTGTACACACATGTGTATACTTTAATCGTAATTGCCAAATAAGAAATAGAATGAACATTCTAATTAATAATCCTCAGAAATATACCTAAAATTTAGTAGGCTACTGTATTGATCTTTACCAGTATTAGTAATACAATTATGTAAAATGTTTTTATTATATATAGCTATTTAATTTTTAAAATAAAGGTATACTGTTTATGGTATGACATTCAGTATATTGGCTGTATACCATATAAAATTAAATTTATGTAATTAATTATGAATTTAAATACAAAAGGAGAAATTTATGAATTCCCCTATACTATTTTAGCATTATTAAATAGCATAAGTAAAACACTTGACTATATTGCAAAAATCATCCTGGATTTGGTTTCCTTTCAGAATGTTATCTGGGTAAAAGTAATAAAAAAGCACTTTAATCATTCTGTTAATTAAAATTGAGTAATATGGATTTTGTCACTAACCATATGACATTTTAATTCTGACATTATGGTAATGAGTTAATTAGCACTGAATAACAAATGCAAAAAAAAAAATTAATAAAGGGTATTACAACGTTTTTTTTTAATTTAAAAAAAAAAATTACGAAACAAGATTTCATATTCGTTGGGTAATTTTATGTTTCGCAATGTCAAATTTTGACGAAAATGTTATCAATTTGAACTTGTTATTTCCTCGAAAGTTGTTTGCAAAATTTGATGAAATTTTCTTTACCACACTATTGAAAGCTCTTTGCTTACCAGTTTGAAACATTTTTTTTTTTTTTTTGTGAAGTAGTAAAGAACGCAGTAATCTTATGCCTGGTTCACAATGCATCGACCGACGTCTTTTTCTGACCGTCACTCGATCTGCGCATGCGTGCCAACCTA
>JAQGBW010000028.1:0-88344 GCA_034698625.1 Julus scanicus | reverse complement strand
ATGGTGGGTTAACCTAGTGTTATAGAACAGGTTAACCCTAGGTTATTCTTAACCTCTGTTGGTGCAACCGGCCCTTAATCTCTTTTTGTTTGGCTGTGAGTGTCGTTGCAAATTTACCCAATGAACGGGAAAGGGTTGTAATCCCCCTTAACCCTAGGTTATTCCTAACCTTTGTTGGTGCAACCCCTTAGTGAACAAGAAATACTTGTATTGTGAAAAAGTTGTATACAATGATAATGAACGTTGCCTCATGTAGTATGTTATTGGGATATAAGCTAGACATCTGTTGTATTTCCTTACTGACCTTGACCCTATAACGCAAATTTCCATAATAATATTGGGTTCTCAAGAACACAAACATGAAGATTCAACTGCACTCATTTCAAACAATTTAGAAAGGGGTATTTCCCATCTCGTTATCATGCCCCATATTTTAGGAACTCCCGCTTTACTTCTTAGCCACCTTGGTATTATTTTTTTCCCCCGGCACATTAGAATCTCAGTTTGGGTGCTACTATAAGAAGCAAAGAAAAGAGGGAGAGAAGAGAGGTGGAGAAAAAAAAAACAGCGAGAAATTAGAGAGTACGGATGGAGAGACACGATAGGGAGATTGTCTCCCACGACTCTAGTTTCACGCTTATTTTGCCGCGATTCAAAATGCATTTCCTCGGGTTTATTCCAGGATAAATCCGCGCCACGAAGCGTGTGGAAGACGCACCGAAGAGCAGTACAGGAGACGGGAACAAAAAAGCACGCGTAGCTATGTCGAGTAGGCTTATTCGGAGGGCCGAGTGTCAAAACGTTTTCGAGTTGACGGCACTCGAATCGATAATTTCTGGATTTTTTTTTGGTTGGTTATTGTCGTGGGGAATCCGGTTTTTAGCAGAAATAGTAGCGTTGTACAGTGGGTGTGCTAGATAAACATCCACCTTTGTTTTTGGTCTTTTAATTCCCGTCGACACGCATCCCCATTAAAATTTAAAGCCCCCTGCGCAAAATTCACCAAAACGACCATGAAATAAAATGGCTTAATTTTTGTGTTATCGCGGGTCCTAGAGCACGGAAACGAGCGTGCTTTTTCGTAGCATATTTTCACGCGTGATTCGTTGTGCAAACATGTTTAACCCCTTGTTTCAGTAACATTGTTTTATGCGTCGATCTATTTTGGCATCACTCTCATTGGCTAATTTTCGAACCTTCCATTATAAAAAAGTTCACAAATGCCATTCCAGAGATTAACCAAACTTTTCGAATCAAATGATTGGTCAGATAAATACGCCCTGATTGAGGGCATGCGTTCATGTGCCACCAGAGGGTGCTAATTTAGAATAAGGTTAACTATTCTGTTTAACTAGAAATGTCTGATCAATACCGAACTAGTCTTACATATATAATATAGTAACGAAGTTCCATATCTGCACTAACATAAAATGTCTTCTAAAGTGAAATGATGATGCTTTAATTTTCTAAAGGTGCGTTTCCACGTGAGAGAAACTCTCGAGATGCTCTCAATAGCAAATCTCAATGTAGCACGTACAAAAACAAGAGCTGTTACTGATAGCAGCTCGCAGAATACGAACCATGTCAGAATTTTGAGAGCAGCTGTCGAAATGCTTATGTTTAAGGTTTTTGAATGTTTAAAGCTAAGTTTAAGGAATTTTGTGGAATACGAGATGTGACGAGTAACCCGCGAGAGTTAATCTCACGTGCAAACGCACCTTAAAAGGCCATGCTAAATTCTAAATGCAAATGCATTTTTGTGTTCAGTTTTGGAATGTCAGCTGGTATTTTCATTTAGCTTCCTGCCATAGGAAACCAGAAATAATTTAAGATTCTATCTGTACTTTTATAACTTCGGTGATGTAAGGTTTAATAGATTTGAAGTTTTCTTAGACCATAATCTGCTTTTTTCTTACGTTTTTAGTCGAAGCCTTGCATTTGGCCCACCTAATGTCGGCTCACGGTTATTTTTTCCCCATCGACGACCACATTCTCACTGTGAAAAACGATGGCACTTTTTATAGGTTCCAGGTAAGCAAATAGACAACATTTATCAGCACGTAAATAATGATGAAAAATGAGTGGGAAAGGTAGGGTGTGGTTATTTCCATGCTAGAGTACGATGATTATTATTATCCTACACGAATGCGGAGCCAATTAATTAGTATTCTATGCAAATAATGCTAAAATAAATGCACGTATTTATGGGTGCGGACTGGGTCCTAAATTTGGCAACATAAGCAGGGAATTGCTGTCAATTCTGGAACTATATATACAAATCATGACTAATATAACGGACTGGGTTAATTGTACGACCGCCAAATATACTTATTAATTCGGACATTTTGTATATTTTCAGACTCCATATTTTTGGCCCTCAAATTGCTGGGAGCCAGAAAACACCGATTATGGTAACAAATTTTCCTTAAAATCCAAATTCAGTGCTGGTGATAAAGTAAATACACATGAAAGTAAACGAAAAAACCTTTCAAAGTTATTTTTTATGAAATTGAAATTTCCTAAAACTTCACACATCGTATTGTCAATATACAGTAATGATTTTTTACAACATCATTTTTTTTAAACACACGATTTGACCTCATTTTCAAACTAAATAGTGGCGTGCTTTTTTATCAACAGAATGCATTAATTTTAATGTAACGTTTTTTTTCCCCACCACAGCCGTATACCTATGCAAACGCACCATGCAGAATAAAACACGCTTGGAATTAGCAGATTATGAAGCTGAAAATTTGGCAAGATTACAGAAAATGTTTTCTCGGAAATGGGAATTTATTTTCATGCAGGCGGAAGCGCAATCTAAGTAAGTCGATCGATATTATATTAATTAAATAGTATACATCCTATTTTAAGCAGAAAGAGAGAAACCGACGAAAAAATAGGGAAATGCTACTGAATTTTATTAACTCCTTTTGGAGAAATGGATCCGTTAATAACCCCCATGAGCTTCTTTATTTTTAACTCTTCCCTTAATTTCATCATTTCAATTCGGGTCACAATCTGCACAGCGCCCCCTATCCATCATCTGCATTGAAGATGAGCTGTTTTCTGCCATGCTTTTTATGAATACTTTATTTTGTAATGATCACATTTTGATCATTACACGTTTTTGGCAGTGGTGGCCGCTGGCATAAGCTGCAGATTCAACTGA
This sequence comes from Julus scanicus, assembly GCA_034698625.1. NCBI lineage: Eukaryota > Metazoa > Arthropoda > Diplopoda > Julida > Julidae > Julus > Julus scanicus. The sequence goes on along the minus strand of JAQGBW010000028.1, from coordinate 85,172 downwards.
AATTATATGGTGGGTATATTCACATAGGTGGCTTAACAACTTTAGGAATGCCATCGGTATTAAATGGTATTCCTGTGACATTTAAGCCTCTTAAGTCTATCCAGCAAACTAATTGAAGGTATAATAAGGCGCAATAAGGAAGGTCTTGAAATTAATAATAAAGCGCCATCTATGTACTTCGTCTAACAATACCTAGATCTGCACTTCTGCAATATGTGGGATCTTTCCGGTTTCAATTATCAAAATTTTATCCTCAAATGTTAAGAAAACTAGTAAATGGTTCAGCTTAGAAAAAGTTTTTGCAGCCAATATTTTTCATGAACATCTGATCAGATGAAACTTAAAATTAAGAGGGATCACAACCCTATCCCTTTTAATGGGTCAAATTTGCAAAGACACTCAAAGTCAAACAAAAACCGATTAAATAAAAATAAAAATTTGTTAAAAATAGCCTAAGAAATCAGCAAGGGGATTCGCTTGTCATTTTTCGCATTAAAATTCAATTATTATTTGAATTTGAGCACTCATAACTTGCCTATCTCATTCAGCCACTTGCTGGTAGCGTGTGCAAACTAACGAACATTTTTCAAACTTGTATATTAATTGTTTTTTTAAATTTACCATTTCAAAGTGAAAAACGACAAGCGTAGCCCCTTGCTGATGCATCAAGCCACCCCAAAAAATTGTCACCTCCACCCAAACCTCCCTCATTCAACTGTGAGTATCTTTGCAAACCCAACCCATTGAAAAGGATATGGTTGTGATCCCTCTTAAGGGTAATTTCCCTGTCATTACGACAATATTTACATAATATTTATTCCAATACAATGTTTCGGCAAATTAGTCGTCATCAGTTGCTGGACCATGTAAGTTACAACAGATTGAAAATAAACACAGTAAACCAATCAGAAACCAAAGGCAAGCCCCTTAACTAACCTTGAAAATCCGAATTATCATCTGAAGTATCTATATTGTCCATACTCGCAGTTTGCAAGTCAGTGCCCTATTTGTCCTTTTTTGTTCTCCTATATATTTGGTATTTTGTTCTATAGGTTTACTATCTTTTTTATTACTGTCAATCTTACATGGTCCAGCACCTGATGAAAACTACTTAGTCCAAATGTTGTGCTGGAAAGAATAGTGAATAAAATCTGGTCGTGAAGAAAGGAAATCTCGCCTTAATTTCTAAATCATCCTTAGCATTGAAAAAGTAATCATCCAGCCCGTATTAAAGGAAGTGTTTGGCTTAGATCATTCAGAGGCTTACAAAGAAGTCCATAAGACTGTTAGTAATAATTTATAAGATCACGTCTATAGAATGTCAACAACAAAATGGCGAGTGAGGGTCGCTCATGCATAGCTAAAAGGAATTTTTGCCTAACTATACGGCTTCTACTAAAATCTCGTCTTGATGGTTGAATCACAGATTACTGGTATAGAACTGGCGAGTGTATACATAGCACAATTAAGATAAAAACATTAGGCGAGTGGCGCCCCCTAAACGGTTCTACCAGCCCAGCACCATTTCCTCCTCAGGACATAAAAGCGTTCGCATTTGTGGTGCTTCTTTTGTAATCCGACATGAAAGTGGTTACATTTAGATAAGAAGGGACGCGTTGGTCCCTATCTTAACTTTAGTCTATCTTATTACTAATTTCTAAGATGTTTAATAGAAATGCGAGCAGTGACGTCACCGTGCGGCTTGGCGAGTTGCCATTCTCCATGGCGATTGGCGAAAAGTTGGCTTCTTTTCACTTTCATTTAAACAAATGATGCAATTTTGGAAATGTCTTAGTTCAAGTTAGGCCTAGCGTTTTGTGTTTTTCGAGTCTTTTTTTTTTTTTTTTTTTTTTTTTTTTGGTCCAATTCTCATAAATTTGAACGTCCAAAAATGGTGCATGAGATTTAATGGCGAGGGCTTAAACTACAGTCTCGATTGTCTTCCCTCGTGACGGTTATTTGAGGGAATTTTTATTCCCTTTTTTTAAAGGTGATTATGTATATGTTTAGAAACTAATGAAAATATAAACGGTCGATTAAGTAATTGATCGTGGTGAAACCCACCACAAATCCTTTATTCATGAAATATTGCTATACGTAAAAGAATGGATTAGGGAAAAAATTAAAATATATATAAATACCAGCGAAGAAATAAATTCCTGAATAAAACAAAAAAATAATAATAATGGGGGAGAAACACGCCAGCAAAATTAATTTTTTCGCTTCATAATGAAAAGAAGGGTTATCTATTGATTTTTAGACTTGACGGTACACCGAATTGAAATCAAGATTTTTCAACAAAAAATTGTATGAAACTGCATATACTTTTTCGAGAATTAGATTTACAAGCCTCAAATAATCGCCATTTTGATATCAGAAGGTATCCATGCTCAACACAAACATTGTCAATTAGTACATAATCTATCATCTCGTCTCCATTATCAGAGTTTTAAAGTAATTTCTTAAAAATTTCTTAAATAAAAACTGAACATTGTGCACTTCAACACCAACTTTTCAGACACCATTTTTTAGAAAATTCCTAAGAAGTTACTTATGCACTTGCATCTTAAGGTGCGTTTCCACGTGAGATTAACTCTCGCGAATTACTCGTCATGCATACCGTATTGCCAAAAAATTCCCAAACTTAGCTTTAAACATAAAAAACCGAAACATAAACATCTCGACAGCTGCTCTCAAAATTCGAACATGATTCACATTTTGCGAGCTGCTATCAGTTACAGCTCTCGAAAAGTAGCACGTGCTACATTGATGAAAAAGAGCATCTCGAGAGTTTCTCTCACGTGGAAACGCACATTTAGTCGGGAGAGGAGAGTGTATAGTCATAACCAAACTTTTATACCTATGATTCTTATAAAGCAGAGACTTGCAAAAAAAAAGACCACCATGACATGGGCTGCTGGAATGGAAATTTATTTGTGGGATACAACCAAAAGGCTTTTGCAATGACCATACTTGGGCCTAAACAACCCCCGATCAATTTTTGCATTCCAGGGCCATTCAACTACAGTGGCACCACCTGGCGACTTTTTTCGGACAACATATTGTGCGTCAGATACAGGGAAAGGGCCAAGGTGAAGTCCGCGCATGTCACGAATCCTACCTGCGTCAATGACGTATCTGGCCCAGAATCCATTGCGAGTGGACGCGCATCTGGCCCAGAATCCATTGCGAGTGGTCGCATCTTGGTCATCCTAAGCACGTAGCAGGGCGATAATAAAACAATGGCTGCTCGCGCAGTCTCGTCTATCTTTATGGCTTTTATCTCGCAAATGTATCACCCTTTCTGACTCATTTACGTTCATTCATGGATGAACATTGTCAGTTGTCGCCATGGGAACTATAAATAGGCCTAACATAAATCCTATTAAATCTTTGCAGACGCCATACCCAATTTTTTTTTTTTTTTTTTTTTTTTTTTCCTTTTAGCTTTTAACGAAAATACGCGATAACCACCGGCGATATTACTCTCTTACTTCCCATAGCAATTTTTTTTAACAATTGCCTTCCATCTTTTTTATGCACAATTTTTAGAAGATTTCTTAGATTTTAAGTGCATACAATCAGTGACCTTCCAAGAGTTCATCTTATTTCTGGTTGAGCAAGCCATTGTCTTTTACAAGTTTATTTAACAACCTATACTACCATAATGGACAAATAACAAAAACGTGATGCCGTATTGCCGATACTTAAATTATCGCCATATTTGTGATCCAAGAAAGTAGATTTCAGGAATCCATGACAAAAATCTAACGCTGCGTTTTGGAAGATATTCGAAAAAACATTCTATTATAAAACTGAACATTCCAAGAAACTTCGCGCTTATATGACGATCCATTATTCAATTTGAAAACAGCATTGGGGATAACGTCACCTGAATGGACGACCCTCATCAGCTATTACATTTGAACTGATTTTTATACGTGAGACCCATATCAGATCCATATCCTTGATCAAATTTAGCTTATCATCGTTATGATTTCATCGCACAACTGACAAATGGTGGCAGTTGCCCAAGATTGATTTTCGAGTAACGAACTTTGTATGACGCTAGTGTTTTTTTTATTTTTCAGAGTGGACAAGAAACGAGACAAATTGGAAAGAAAAGTTTTGGACAGTCAAGAAAGGGCATTCTGGGATGTACATAGACCCGTGGTGAGTCGACAAATTATTAATCGGAACTTGAGATTGGATAGGGAGGGTCAAGTGGTCAAGAGACTAATTTATCACATACGAATGTCCACATTTCTCATAAATTCTTGCACAAAAGGTCTGAAATGAGCAATGGTCAATGAAATTGCTCATTGAAAAAATGACCCAGTTTCTTTCTCATTTCTGGACTTTCAGAGAGTATATTATTGAGTGTGGTGCAGTGCCCAATTGCATCTAACGAAAAGACCGCAGGGGAAAACCCTGAACTCAAAATACATCAACGTAAATATATAGACATACATTCTTTGGTTACAAAACTATGTAAATATATCTATTCCAAAGTATATTTTACAAACACACGAATGTCATAAACAGTACTCAAATATCGTAAATGAACTTGGTGCATAAATTACCAACACTTCATCATTATAGAAATGCATACTGTGTTTTGAAAACTTTGTATTCAAACCAGAAAGTATCATTCCAGTCCCTTGAGTCTATATGTATGACGTCATTTGCTTCTTTTCCAATTGCGTTATTTATTTTTATTGGTACTGATTTGTCTTTATTCCGATTCCTTCGCTATTTGCCCTCGTCCTTAACACGTATACTAATGGCAGAAATTTCATCCCTTTTTTTGTGGCCCGTTTGGCATTGTGCTTATAATCATTTTCCCCAAGAGCCATTATGAGTTCAAAAGTTGGTGAAAAATGGCGAAGTCTTTAGGATCGTTTCAGTTTCTTTCTCGCTATTTTACGACCTATCCGATTTGTATCAATAATTGATGATATCGACTTTTCTCGAGAGATAGTCAATGGTTTTTCGACTGCGAACTCATAAGCGTGGCGAAAAATTAAATGAAAGATGTTCAGAAAGGGAAAAAAGATTTTAAAAAGATGATTAATGAGCACAAAAAAATGACAAAAGAAGAAGAAGAAAACGCCTTCTATGCGTGCAGATGACAAACGAGTCAAGCAGATAATGTGCCCCAGTTCAAAAACCATGTTAAATGAATTATGTGCGTTGCATGCACTGATTTAGGGTTATAAAAGATTCAAAATTGTATTGCTAAATTTTAAAACCACTAATATGATTCTGGTTATTCTGCATATTTATATATAATCAGAGTTAAATTTTTAGTACTTAATATACTTTTTTCGTTTTACGAACGACCCTATACAACAGGCATGTTTGTAAATATGACCAACTAGACATTTGAAAAGAGTTGACAATTAGATATAGCATTTGACAGACCGTCGATGTCAGTTGAAAGGTAATGATCCGAGTGGGCTTCGTCATTAATTCATCATTTAACGGTTGGGTAAACCAAAGATTTATTTGTTTATAGATTTGAGAGCCATTGGTCCGTTTGATAAATTTTGAGATGGCATAAAAAGTATTAGCAAGCGAAATGGTTTATTAAAGGAGAACAGGAGGTTTACATTTTATTTGAAACGATGAAATCCTTTGGACCGAGAAATATTAATCATTTACAAGTGACAACACCCAATTTCCAAACGAATATTAGCAAAAATGGATGAAAAATGGCCGAAAAACACACCAACAGTATCATATCGCCTATTATTTTAAGTTCATTCACCTAATTTAATCTTCCGTTCATAGAAACTTTATACTCGTACTAACCAAAATGAGATGATACAAATCCCAAACGTGGTAACAATCACATTTATTCTTGCTCAGAACCCCTGGTGGCGTACGAACATTTAATGAGAGATTCTCAATATAATTTTTTTTTTCAAAAAAAACTTCATTTTTGCAACATTTGAAAATTAACACGTGTTGCAACGATTTATTATGAATGCTTCTGACGCCGACAGGAGGTGCTGTATCAGATTATCCTCCAGATATTTGGGCATTACACATCATACTTATATAGTTAGTATACACAATGCAGGAAATGAGATTGAAATTGAGATAAAACGCCATTTCGGTTTAGATGAACATTCGTGCCGAATTTCAGATTACGCTATTTGCATCGAGGATAAAAAAATACCTCATTTGTTTCCAATTAATTAAGATTTAATTTTCAAAGGTAATTAAGTAACTCCCTAGCTTTTACCATTCATTGACATTTGTTTGCACGTTATCTTGTAGCCCGGCTGCGTGAACACGACGGAAATAGATATCAAGAAGGCATGCCGAATGAACAAGCCCATCAAAAGTACCAAGGTAATTAAAATTAATCAGTTAATTAAGAAATCGTCACGCGACTATATCCGCCAGATGGCGTCTTTGGGAATGGGGTAGTGCATGTGTTATCGCTAGACTAGGTTAAAAACCAATACACTTAGCATCCAACCCAGACCTAAATTCGAATTTAAGATTTATATTGCATTTTTAAATGAAGCCATGGGAAGCTGGTTAAGGTTACTGAGGTTTTCAAAAGCGCTTTAACTAATGGAGCAGGTTGTATACACATTAAATTGGATATCTATTCCAGAATGCACAGTTATGCTCTTGCAACAGTATATTGAGATAACGCTGGATGAAAACAGAGATATCCATTGGCGTCAAATTACTGGAAATGGCAGTCAGATATAGCATTTTATGAGTTTCTCTTGTCGTTTTACCAAGTTCCCTCCTGAAAGATAAATCGCAAATGTCGTATTCAACACCATAATAATTAAAAACAAGTTCTCTGAAGTTTGCAAGGATTTATATTCAACAACGTCCACGATTTCAATCTAATTCGCCAATTTCTGGTGGCATATGAGCATTTAGCATTGTATTTCCAACATGGCTCCTTATTTTGCTTCAAAAGTAGCCATCTTGAAATGCAACGTAAAAAGCATTCTAGCACATCTAAGGTCGCCTTTTGAGCTTTTTGTGTGGTCATGTTGGAAATTGCAGTGCTGAAGACATTACACATTCGAATTCATTACATTTTCAACATGGCTGTGTCCTGTTACTCCAAAGGCGGCCATATTGGAAAAGTAATGTAGAGCCATGTTGGAAATGCAATGCAACCCATGAGCATTTTGTAAAGTAAACGCCAGAAAACCTAAAACACTCACTAACAGCTCGTTAAATGTTAACTATTCTGAGTAGAGTGCCTGAAATTCTGCATGGCAACTAAGAAAAACACAGTTAATCGAGATATATTATGAAAAAAGCGACCCCTAGTGGTGGGGTGATACAAAGATGAGCAGCCAGTATGCAATTGAAGTCCAACTCCCAGAGGCCTCGTTCGCACACCCGTAATGTTTCAGTGGTCAGTGATAACGGAGCCATAATGACCATTGTGGGATCGCACAAATGGCCTGAGGTCGGGCAGGCGTAAATAGTCTGACGTCACAAGCCGCGCATGAGGGTCGCCCATATTCACGTGACTCGTGCGAAATTAAGATACTGAAAAGTGCAGTACAGTCATACTGATCTGAAAGTAATCTTACATGCACGAGGTTGATTGCGGTGAAAAAATTCTAAATCGTGAATATGTAATTTATGGATGGTTAAGCCATTCATGGAACGACTTTATAATTGCTATGTCAAAATGAATGTTTCAAACTCCCAAAAAGTTTAACTTTTGGATGTTGGAACTATACGTATGTCCAGATGATTTTCCACCCGATATTAGGCAATCACACAATGCATCGGTGCATTCCATAAGTGCATCAGCCAATTTACAGGGGGTGGTTGCGTTTGCCCGAGTTTAATTGACGATTAACTTTCGAGTTTCATGATGACGTCTAACAGAAACATAACTTACGAATGTAACACTATTCGGAAACAAGTTTAAAATGACTTTTCCTATCAGATTACTAAGGGCTTACTTAGAGAATCGACGCCTGCTATCACAATTTAACCGTTTAGTATTGCAGATAGCATCAACACTGATTGAACCCAAAGTAAAGATTGCTTAACCATGTCTAACCTTGTTGGCAATAAGAGGGGACAGTCCTTTCTTTTCCCGCAAGAGGTCGCACTAGAGTTTTATGACGCTTTTATGGCTAGCACGTAACGGGCGAGGGGTCCACCCACCCTACCTAAATCTAATTAATTAATATCAATTTTAATAACGGTAATGTCCGTGTAGAATATCGCCTAGCGTGGGCCTAATAGATAACGGAAATTGAACCCTTTTGGGTACACAGTAATGTAATCGTGAATTTGTCATTTGCGCTTTGAAGCGGCTGGCGAAGACGTTTAAAGGATTGCACTAGCAACTATTGACACAAGCGGTATTCGCAAAATTAATTACAACGTACTCGCAAATCCTAGACATACAGTGCTATCGACTCATCAGCTTTAAGCGGGATATTCCGAAGTTGCCAGACTCATACTAGAAACGACCAATAACGCAGTCGTTGTCAAAGTGAGCACTAGGTGGCGCTTTAAGGTTCAGCTGCTCCTCCTAGCGGTGTATGAGCTATTTAGCCTTGCTAGAGAACACTGACGCTGCCACCATCTTGACACCGTTTGAAAATATTTAGAATAAATTAGCTGATTATAGACTGGAATGGCGTGGATATCATTTCCACATGTGTATATAAGAAAAATATCTAGAATTCATAAATATTACAAGAACCTTTGCTCGAAAGTTGAAGAAAATGTGAGAATTAAATGTACAAATGTTTGCTCGTTATACAATGTTTATACACATAACGAAACAACATTATAACATTAAATATACAATGTTAAGGCTGTTTTGACACCTAATGTTAAGACTATTTTGACTCCTAATGTTATGACTATTTTGACTCTTAATGTTATGACTATTTTGACTCGTAATGTTATAACTATTTTGACTTATAACGTTAAACTATAGTGACTGCTCTAACTAGATACTCTACCATCAATAGTATGGCAGTAGTTCCATTTATACAATTTCTGTGGAAGGTTTTTCAGCAGCAGATGTTTTTGGAAGGGGTAAGGGCCAGTCGCATATAATTAGTAAACCAAAAGCAAGAATGAAAATTAGAGGTCTCGACAACACCGCTAGGATGAGAAATGATGGATGGTCCGAGTTTATACCATCTGCGAGGTTGTGGTCAACCACTGCCTGTCAGTTCAAAGAAAACGTGCCAAATGGGTGCATGATGATGTCAAAATGCTGACCATTTATTTATCCTGACGGATTACATTCGTACAGGATTGGTCAGTGTTGGGTACTGATATTCTCACCAGCTCCAGAGAAGATCCTAAACAAGTATCTGTCATCTAGATGACATCTCACAACAAGGAAAAACATATGTAGATACTCATGGAAAGTAGTTCCATTCTTATTGGCCTCGCTGACCTTGAATATATAACTTATCTACAAGAGATTATACAGAAAAAAAGGATGTTGCTCTCAATTTATATTGCAACGACCTGGTTCTCAGAAAAAGCTCTAGTTTACTATTTGAAAGTATCGAGGGAATTTAGCCAATGACATTCAAATGTAAGCAAAGAAAACCGAATGCATTTATAAGTACTTCCAAACATAAATGCCAGTGAATTACTGGAAACCTCGTGAAAATTAAGTGGCATGAATATAAATGCTATCGATCTGCAGATACAACTTCACCCAACTGTAAAAAAAAATGGTGGGCGAGGAAAAACGACACAAAAATATGTTGTTAGTTGCACGAACATTATTTGCACATTTTGCAGATGAAAAATGGATATTACAGGTCGTGTTATGCTTGTAGATGGCAGCACTATAGAATGCACATATACTGTATCTGACATCACTACTAAATATAAGTGATAAATGATATGTGCATTTTGAAATCCACAGTAAATCTAATTTTAACCAGATACAAATTAACTACTCACAAACGGGAACGTTTTAGGGGAATTACCCTTTTTGAAAAGTATAAAAAAAACGTATTAACCCTATTCCAGTACAGCATCCCCTGGTGGCGTAAAAGTATTTAACATCCTTAACCTTATCCACCAGGGAACATAATGGCGCTACCAGGAGGTGTTGAATTGCATTATGATTAATTGGCTTATGTTTCGGTATCATGCAATTTAAAAATGGGTGTATGGCACCGCGCCCCCTGGCGGTGCACGTTTTAAAGGCACTCGTTTATTTTATTCCTTGGCAGCACATGCAATGCGCCGTCCCTGGCGGCAGAATCAGTCCCAGTGTCTCGGAAGCGGACCTTCAGAATCCGGTGGAAAATATCAAGAAAGAGGTAAGACGGGCCAATCAATGAGATGGAGTTGCCAGGCAACCAGTCTCGTTATTAACATGCGCAGCCCCCTCCATCTTCTATTAACCCCGCACGCATATGGGAAGGTTGCCTTTAAAAAAAAAAAAAAAAAAAATAGCGAACGAGGACACAAGGCGCAGTCGCAGAAACTACATCTTGCACAGATTACAAAAATCCCTGGGAACTTTGAAAATTTGCAGGAAATTATCACCGAATAATGTCCAAAATTGCTAAAACTTTGATGTGAGATAAAGATGCAGCACTAAAGCTGTCATCAAATGGATATCTGCATGCACTCACATTTCATTTTTTCTCTCTAAGGGATTGAAGAAATGGGTCAAATGTGACGAAATGAAAGTTATTTACATATCTTATTTGATAAAAAAAAGGGGTGGGGGTTCGCATTTATTTAAAACCGAGGTCGGCAAACTGACATTTTATGTATTAACAGTGTAAAATTATAATCATGCAAGATGATTTGTATGAATACAAATGTAATGTTTGATTTGCCCATCCAAATCTAAAACCATTTCCAATTTGGTTCTTCTCCAAAATTGTTAAAGTTATGCTTAACCGGATTTAAAACGTCAGGTATACGTGGAATGAATTACTTTTTTTACATAGATTATTTTGAAAATGTATTCCATTTGTGAAAAAGAATTTTGAAATTGTACTATTGCAGATATTTCTATTATGACTTTCTTGAAATATGTTTTAAAAAAAAAGGTTTTTTTAAATGCAAAGAATTAACTTAATCCTCAAGAAATGAAAACTTGTATAACAAGCAAGATAGGGCAATTCCTAGAAATTAAACTACATTTCATTTCAAAAGCTTCAAATGGCATGTTAACGGAAATTTCTTTACAGTAGTTTGAAATCCTATAAATACAGTAAATCCTCCGGATTCGTACATTCACAAATTACCAAACTTAGACCCCGGATAAGAAGTGCAATCTGCATGAATACAGAGGATATTTTCGCATAGATAAATTTGAGAATACCAAAGTTTCATAAGTGATTTTTATTAGTAAACTAATCTAAAAACAATCAGTTTTTCTTTTTCGACTGGCAAAATTCCACTTTAGCATCCCTGTAAAAAACAATTGAATTTGTATGTCGAAAAAGGCCCTGGAATGGAATCATGGGTAATAATCATCCACATTTCTTTTCTGATGTTTCCAAGAACATATTCGATTTTTTTTTCTCGAAAATAATACGGAAAAATAAGTTTGAGGAAAAGTTAAGTTGTCCTTTTAGGCCCTTTCCTTACGGATGTGAATTCCCCTAGAGATAAATATCGTGCACGGGAATCAATTTCCAGGAGCGAGTTTTCAAACGTATTTCTTTTCTACCTTTTTATATAGATTGATGGCATGAAGCAAAAACTCGACAGGAGAAACGTGAAAATATCGAAAGTATCCGAATCGTAAGTGACTTGAAATGGCTTCCTCCCGCGCGACTGCCGTTTATGATGCATCCTTATCAATAAAACATTAAACCCCTCCTAACTGACAATAATTCACATTATGATTGGCGCGTTTTGTAGTTCAGGCCCTTGTTTTCGGGGCAAACTGCCAAACGAGGGACTCAAAAATCCATCCACGACACAAAAACCAAAAACAAAATGTATTTCATTTGGTCCAACAGTTACAGTAAAAACAACAAAACACAGATGGAAACAGCACGAAATTGAGTAATGGACATTAAAAATACTTTATAGAAAAGCATGAGGTCACCAAAATGTAACTGCTCAGATATGATTTTTAAAGCGGATTTCGCTTAGACTTTATGGCAAAACCAGTCTATTTGTACACATCGAAGACTAATGTTTGGTACACATTAGAGCAAACATGAAACAGAAACAGTTTCGTAAATATGTTTGCGATATGTGGTTGCTCACTGGTTTTCTGTAAGCAAGTTTCAGCAAATCTATTGCCAAAAAAACCCGGTTTCCATGAAATTTAACATTTAGGTGATCGCTCAAGAGGAGGTGAAGATTAAAGGAAACATTTTTGCTAGTCAAGGCGCTCCTACCAAGGTTGGCTATTGTATTTACGCAGGCCACCCATGAACATCAAATTTCCTTCGTTTCGAAATGCGTTTTTGATGTGGACAACTATACTTGAACTAACCTGTTTATGGAAATATGTTCACGAAATCACGTTTCGACAGATTGGTTTGCAAAAACTGTTCTGTTTCGTGTTTGCTCGAATGTGTACTAAGCATTGCTTTTAAGTTGTAACAATGTGTCAATTTTGCATTTTTCTTAATGCTTTATACTTAAAATCTTTTATAAGGTTAAAAAAAAACATCTAGTCTTAAATTAGACTTAAAATAGACCTTATGCAGTACGTCACGGATGACATCACGTGGTTTTTAATCCCGAGAAAACAAACTTGGACGTAATCTTACACCCATAACAGTAACAACGTGCATTTCCATTTTATAAGTTAATATGTCGTTTATAAATAATTTAAAATTTTGACTTTTATTTCAGCTATATCAGTTATTTTGAGCAATACCAAGAATATGACCCTTTTATTACAACGCCCGAACCTTCCAACCCTTGGATTACGGATAACGCGGATTACTGGGAACAGGAAAAGCAAGCGTTAGTATCTTGAGCTTACATAAAAAAATACTTTAGCAAACAAATTGCTCATCATGTGAAATCAACCTCCTGATGTAACTAATAAGAATTTGCAAAATTACAGAAAGCCCATTACAAATAATTGGATATTTGCTAATGGATTATTATTTTAAAAAAATTGCATTTGTACATATACAATGATTATCCCAAAATGTTTTGCAGGAATAAGGAAATGTCTACGAGACGAGTCCGGCGGTGGGCCTTTTCCTTACAGGAACTACTCAAGGATCCAGTCGGCAGGGAACAATTCACCAAATTTTTAGATAAGGAATTCAGCGGGGAAAATTTGAAGTAAGTAGTTAGCAAGGAAGTGCGACGCGACACGATTAAGTATAATTGCGCGGGAGTCGAATTTAGGTCAAAACCATTAAGAAGCTTACGGTGCCATATTGGGATTTAATTCCATTTTTGGAATTTAGGGGCCATTCACAAATAACGCTAAGCGTTTCATCCCCTTTAATTTGTATTTCAAAAATTTAAAGCATCATCTACACGTATTGTGAATTACGTGGACCTTCTTTAAATTAAAAATGAATGTATAATAAATTGAAATTATTCAATAAGCAAAGTTGAATCTTTTCTTTTTCGTAGAACCAACAATTGCAGTTTTGCAAAAAGGTTTTTAAGATGTAATCACGAACACCATCACCAATATAACCGATAGATTAAACAGTTGTATACGGTATTGATTTTATTCACGTAAATCAGTGATCATTCAGACACAAAATCCTTCAGTTAAATCCATACTCTTATTGAATGTCGGCTTCAATTTTTTAGCATGGGTGCGAAATACGATTGAATGTGATTTCTAGCAATAAACGATTCTCATCGCTATATTCTTCCAATCCCTTGTGTGTGATTAACAATTTTAAGCACTACTACTAATCAAATTTAGACAAAATCCATTGTTGAGACTTTCTGGAAAAATGGACTAATGGGAAAACTGACTTTTACAGGTTTTGGGAAGCAGTGCAAGAACTGAAGTCTCTTCAGGTTAGAGATGTCCACGTAAAAGTGCAAGAAATTTGGCAGTAAGTATTATGACGCAGGTTATATCATTTACGGCGAAATATGCATCGTGGAGCAATAGCAAAATGCATGGTGCACCAAACTCAAGTTTATCATAATTGGCGATTACCAAAATTTCAATCTATCACAAGATCAGAATTAGAATTGGTTTATCGTCACGTAAATTGTAGTCTTTGGTGCAACTGAACATCACATTTCACAATGTCTTTGTCAAGGTTTCTAGAGCATTTCATGAGCTATGTACTAAATGTTTTTGATTGTTTGAAGGGAATATCTGTCTCCGGATGCCAATGTTCCCGTGAACATCGACTCCAAAAGCACAGAAACCACAAAACGCAACATGGTGGACAGTCCAGACAGATGGACGTTCGACGAGGCAGCCGTAAGTGAACTTTTCATAATCGCGTTTAAAGTCTAATCTATACAATACTTCCTTCAAGAAGTTTTCTAAAAAGTTAACAAGTAAAATGACATTCCAGTTCTTTATCTGTTCTTATCCGATACTTCCACTTTAAGACTCCACATTCTTCATTTTTATTAGCTTTATACACAGGGTTGTCCCAAACGTACATTTCTGAATTAAGGATTAAAAAAGGTTTGGTCCATCTAAAAGCGTTGTTTGATGATCCAAGCAAAGTTTAATCTAATTCCCGTTGTGGTTCATTCCATCATGGACATCGAATAAGTGAGAGAAAAAAATATTGAATAACTCCTAATTTTTCATCCAGGCTCATGTGTATCACTTGATGAAAAGTGACAGCTACTCGAGATATCTGAGATCCGAATTGTACAAAGATTTCATGAGCGGAAGCAAGAAAAAGGTAAGGAGGATCAATTAAAGCCCAGATTAAACTAATTGCAATGTGTAACCGTGTTAGTGTAGCGTCAGAATCTTTAATCGTTGATTTCCCATTTCTTAACTGTTGCGATTTCTTTTTAACACTAAAATATCTGAAATGTTCGATGTAGTGTGACACATATGTAAATAGAGGCTGAAATGAGAGAAGGTGGCTAAACATAAAATTGTAGAATTTTTACTATTAAACATTTGATGTTCTTGGACGTTGTCATCACATCGACGTTGTTTAGTGAATTGTTATCAATTCAGAATGAATGCTTTGTTAAATTTAATTTGTCATTAAAGCAGAGATTTACGAAATGAGTGCTTAGGAACATGTTGCAACAGACTGGTGGATTGAACAGTTCATAGAATACATTTAAAAACAAAAACACCACTTGTCAACCATAAAAAACAAAACGCTCCAACATGGATTTCTTGGTTTCTCTCTCATGAAACCAATTGCCCAAAGTGGTAATGTGGACTTGGCAAGTGTCCACTTTGTCCCCCTTCTTTCAAGACAGTCTCTTTTATTCGTCGTCACTTTTTGATTTGCATCTTTTTACGATTTATTCACCATCACGAATGACGTCGTTCTCATCCATAATTTATTCACGATGAATAATATACCAATCACACCATCTAATAATTTCACTTAATTATACTCCCTATCACATATATAACAATTATTATTATCATCATATCGTTTGCAATGTTATTGCGTGCCGTGTATGTTCAATGTTCCGTGTGTGCATTTTTTTTTTCTTTTAAACATTTTTGCATGCTCCAATAATGGTTTTAACAAATTTTTAAACTGGAGATTTTACGATTTTCTGTGATTTGCATTGAATAATAACATATATCATTCCTAATGTGTATTTATTTCGTGTCGTATCGAGTGCTCGTGTGTGTACATAGAATTATTTTAGAGAACAAAGCAATAAAATCGAGATGTTTTAGTAATTAAACGTAGTGTTATTTTCCATTCCTTTTTAGCGTGAACATGTTCACATGGTACATATCCATTTTTGTATATTTTAGTGCATTTTTGGCTTGTTGTGACTGAATATGAAGCAGTATGGTCGCGCATGAGGTGGCTGAGTTCCGTTCAATCCGAAGAAAATACGTACAGATAATCATCCGACTAACTTGTTCATTGGCTGTATTCACGAATTTAGTAATGCTTTAGTCAAATACAAACTAAAAGTTCAAAGCTATATGTCCATTGCTTTTGTGCTGTATGCGCAACACTTTACAGTTCATGTGGATAAAACTAATTAATGGAATATTTTGTCAATTTTCTTGAACTACTTTTTCACTTTTTTGAATAAACGATTTTCTAAAAACTTAAGTATAGCAAGCTTGTGTGGCTTTAAAATCGCGATTTTAATGTCACCATAATTGTTGGACCACTTGCTAATAAAATTTAAAGCACATGCTCCAATCTTTACTCTATCACCATGGATTACTAAACTTAACAAAAAGCTCATACATGTATTAGAGCTATCATATAGAGAATGTTAAAAAAACGTTTTTAATATTTCACCAAATTATTTTATCCACTCAATTTAACGATGATCCAATTTTATAGATTTGGGTATGTGGATTTCGCCTCTAATCGATATGGCATTGACTTGATATCGTTTGAGAACCCTGGACATCAGCATTTCACGAAATAAAAGCATGCAATTCGTGAGAATGCAGACAATGAACAGTTATTCATCTTTAAATTTCCATGTGCATTCTGCAAGCCACTCGTAGTTTTCAGCTCCTTGATCATGTCTTAAAACACGGTGAAAAATCTGAAAGTAACGGGTGGAAGTTGCTTGCACCTATGTGCCCCTTGTTTTAACCCTTTCCTCAGCTCTTGTTGTTCGCATCGCAAGTAGGAGTTTTTCGAATAGCGCGCTCCATTGCTCATGTCGTCAAAGGTGAATTTCAGTCAGTTTTTTCTTCTTTCTTTTTTTCATTCTGGTTCAGACCTCAGTGAAAGGAATCCGATCCGTAATTTCGTTTCCTGGTCGCAAAGAGCAAGGCACTACTTAGTCCGCCATGCTTGCTGCATGCCGTGCGCTGGTGAGATTTGCACGTTACTGTTTTGTTGTTATTTATACTTTTTTTATCCATACTCACTCCTCTTTCTATCTTTGTTGTCAACGTTCATATTCTATCGTTTTATTCAACTAATTCTCAAACTCTTCTTGGCTCTTGGCCACCAACATTAAATTAAACAAAAGTGTGGAAGGCATCCATGTCATGCAAAGAATCTGACTGCACTATAGGCTAACACAAAAACAGTAATCAGTAACTAATGGAAATCTCGTTCTCCAGATCTTAGTTTAATTTCATACAAATCATCTATATTTGCCTATGTTGACAATAACACGATGTACGATAGGGTTTTAGAAATAATTAGGGCACTTATGCTGATTTTTTAGCAATGCGCACGTATTTCTACATTTAGTAAAAGATTCGATTCATAGAACCTACTGAAGAATGCACTGTGACAAAGTAGAAGTAGTCTTTTGCCCTATATCCTAACTAAAGAGATGCATTATCGGGTATGGCGGACAAAAGGCTCGAAGCCCTATAGGGCGGTGTTTAGAAGCGCTATAGTCAAGAAATTGAACGTGCATGCCTGCGTTGTGTTTGTGCAGCACACAAGGCATTAATGGAATTGGCGGTTGCTTATTTACCCAACAAACATTTCGTGGATTGCTCGCTGAGCTTCTGCGAAAAGCTTTCAAGCCACTCGAATGAATAGATTATTGCTTACGCCTTGTCTTGCGATTTGGTCTTTTCTGAAAAACGGAAAAAAAAAAAAAAAAAAAAAAACCTTGCCCTTACATCAGTTCATATAAAAAACAACACGTGGTAATTCGAAATGCAGAGTGTGCACGAAAGAGTGGAGATTCTCAGAAAATCTCAGGATGAATATCATGTTTTTCAAAGTTACAAGGGCATCCCATTGGGCTAGCAACATTACGGTTCAATTTCCAAAGCCATTAAACAGACTATCAACCATGTGACATGCATCAGCCTCGGTTATTTCAACTGAATCAAACTGATTGCACATTTGGAAAATATAGAAAAAGCCTATTGGTAATACTTGCATATTTTGTTAAACGTCATCCCCAACAACAACTCGAAAATAAGATTTTGTTAATTAGCATTAAGCTTATATTTTAGCTTTTTCTTGATAATTTCTAATTATTCTTCAGGTCAAATCTTTTTTTAAAAACTGATAGAAATTTTCAAATTATCATTAAAGATAAGAAGGATCAAAGTATAAATTGTAAAATTATGTAGAATATATGTAGATATTTAGATTCATGCAACAAATCTTGTATGGAAGACGTTACTAGGGACCCCACATGAGGTTTAGATATCAAATCAGATCAATTAACCTTATTTTGGTCGGAGTCAGCACCCCCTGGTGGCGTTGGAGCCTTTAGCTTGTCCAGCATCAACGCACCCTTTTATTCCAGTAGTGCATAACAATTTTATTGAAAGACTAAAAAAGCAAGTCTAATTCACTTAAGATAATGGCTGCTTGGATTTCCCATACGCTGTATAGTACTATACAAAAGTTCAAGCAGGACAATATAGAAAGAAGTTAATTTAGACAATGTGTCTAAAAACAGCGCTACAAATTTGTTTATTGATGGAAAATTCAAAGAGGTGAGATGATGTAGATAGATTGGAATAATCTAGCTGTGTTTGGAGAAAAATAAACTGGATTGGTTGATTATTCTGGCCCTGTAGTAGTAGTAACCAGGCGTTAATACCACGTTACTTGGTGAATAGAAAAAGCGAAAAAAAGAGCAAACGCACTTTGTAACCTAAATCCGACATTCATTCTGAGTTATCAAGAAACTACTCTGAAACTTTTTTTAACAAAAAAAACACGTCTTTTCAGATGGGAAAATATCGTTTCCATCCTCGAAAAAGAGATTTCCCCTGGGCATTAAGTGGTAGTAATTTATCCAGTGAAAAAATACGTTTCCTCATAGAAATTCCCGATGATTCTCTAAACAATTAAATTATACGGATTTTTCTTCTTCGTGGAGGGAATTTCCTAATTTGTGATTACAGTCAGTATTCATTCGCAGTTTCTTCAATCGATTAAAATTGACGTGTACCAGGTCCTAATGTGAATTTCTTCTGACCCGTCATGAACCCCTTTTCCAACATTCACTACCGATCTTTTAATATAATGTCTTGAGCTTTCACTATAGATTACATCAGAAATATCCATCATAAAAGATATTGCAAGGTTGTCCCCTCTAAAACCAATTAAATAATTTGAACATAAAAACCTTTATATTTATTTATTTATTTACTATTATTGTTATCAGTCCATACAAAAAGGGTGGACAGATAAAACAATAGAACTATATCATCCACAAAGAGTCTGGAGAGCACTCTGTGATGGTGTATGTCAAAGTTTTCCAGTTTCAATAATGTCTAACCTGAACAATTCAAACCATTATGAGGGGTATCTTGGAAATGTCTATAGTCAAGTCCCCTAGTACACTGAGTCTTTAAAAAGTAGAATCCAATAAAAAACAATCCCAACTTCGTGAAAAATGCTTCGATTTAAATTAAATTTGGCATAGAACAATAGTGGAGGAACAAAAAATAATTCCGCACATGCGACAAATCATGGATTTTGTTTTTATTTTTCAACAAGACAGTTGAACTGCTGCAACGGAAAACGCCACAGTTCATCAAACCCAACCACTGACCACCAAACAGTTAGGACTTGAATCCAGTGTAGTACAACATTTAGGTAGTTTTATAGTAAAAGGTTTACAAATCGAAGATTAATAATATCGAAGACTTGAAACTAATTAATAATTAAGAGAACTTGGATTAAACTCGGCCAGCATATAATCGATTCGTCAGTCAAAGAATGGCGCGTTAGATTCCCTGATTCCGGGCTTGTGTAAAGGCCACCGGATAACATTTTGACTTTCATTTTTGTTCCTACACTATTGTTCTGTGTAAGTGCCAAATTTAATTTAAATCGAAGCATTTTTCACGAAGTTGTGGGCAGTGGCGGTACTAGGGTTGGTGTCACCCAGTGCGGTAAATCATGGTGTCACCCCCCCCTCACGACACCCCATATAGTATAGAATCCTCCTCCGAGTCCGCTCATTTTTGCTGATTTTTGTTTTTAAATTCACGTTTGCAAATCAAAATAAAAAATGGAATATTTTCATGAAATAAGAAAATTGTATCATTATTTTGCATTTTGGTGTCACCCTTTGTGATGGTGTCACCCGGTGCGGTCCGCACCCCCCGCACCCCCCTAGTGCCGCCACTGGTTGTGGGTATTTATTGGGTTCTACTTTTTTATGACTCACAGTACATGTACTATACTTGAAAACTGTAATAAAAACAAAGTTTATACTAAAAAATAAGGTTAGGGACAAAACAAAAACCATGTACAGTCTAATTAGTAATGCACTACGAAAAAAAACTACCTGGTTGGAATCATTTAAATAAAAAAAAATCTAAAAAAAAACAGCAGTAAATAGAAAAAATAATCCAGACATTGTCACAACAGAAGATAAAATACATATATGTACTGTATATTACACAAAATATATCGACTTCGTGTTAGCAAGAATCTGTATGCGTACAGGGCATTTAGTAACTGATGGTTTTGAAGTTATTGCCCTCAATACTGAATTCCAATTGCGGGGAAAAAACCCAGAAAAGCAGTCAAAATTGTCGAAAACTTTCAACACTTTTTCATACCAGATCAACAAATTATTGCATACTGGCTACACGTACATAATAAAAATGGTGCAGCGAGGAAAACATAAGTTTTATGTGGCTGTGTTTGTGTCTAAAACTCTTCAATTGTTCAACATGTTCAACTATGCTTTCGTCCTTTGTATCAGTATTCAATTTTTCTCTGTATTATATCTTTCCTTTTTGTCACTATGCTAAGACTTCTTTGCATTTCATTGATTTTACAACTTTCCTTTTTTATCTTTTTAATTATTCATTCGATTTCAATTTCAGAAGCAATGGCTAGGCTTGACCAAAGACTTTATAATTATTTTTTTTTTAATTTCATCAACAATTATCATGAAGAAAAGATAAACTCAAAATAACTTTGGAACACTGCATTCAAACTTATTGATAAATCGGCAGAATATGCATTCCAACGTTAATTTGTTACTATAAGATATTTTAAACAAAGTTGTATGTCATGATTGTACATATAAGACAATATAAATTTAAGATGTTTCCTGCTTTTATCTTAGAACAAAATTCACAACATTGCTTGCCACATAACAATAAACTTGTAAACTCGCCTAGCCACTGCTGTTTTCCGTTCTATATACTTGTACTTTTAAACAAAATTTAAAATTTTGTGCATCATTGCAAACGCTAATTCTCAAATGTTAATTTCTATGTATAACAGGCTGGAAAGTCCTTCATTCCGAAGCTGCCAAGTTTAAGCATCGGAACGTGAACTTGTTTCACGACAACGGCCGCACAGTGCCACCTGGGGGTCAAGGAGCACAAAAAACTAGTTGGATTTCTGAAGAAATTGGATCGACCGTCCCGGATGCCCCTGTATGCACTCGTGCTAATAAGTTGGGTTTTTTTTGGTTTTTTTTAAATATGGCTACCAAGTGGCCGCCATTTTAATGTACGTGTGGTCAAGCACTATGTCCGATCAAACCACTCTGTGCGAGGAAAAAATGTGATTGAAAAGAGAGAAATCTCTAGGAATGGATATTTGAGGAAAAGGGAAAAAAAATGGCAGAAAAAAAAAAGGAAGAAGGCAACCGAAAAGTTGGAAACAAGAGAACAATTCCTGCCCCCCTTCATAACCTCATTATCTCCCGGTTTTCTCTGGTCAGTGGTCAGCCAGGCTCTTACGCTTATTTCTCATGGTCCAATTATATAACTCAGGCTGACCGTTGACTGGACGAGATCATTAGCGACTTAAGATCGGCTCTATATAAATATATATATTATACATACATGTCTAAACGATCTGTGATTGGTTTTTGATGACGATGATTGATCATTTAGCGCTAGGCGTACAAATCGAAACAAATTAGCATATTAATAACTAACGCCACTGTCATCACCTTTAATCCTCTCTTTCTCTCTAACTAACTCTCCTGCCAAGTAAAAAAAGCAGTGGCTGGGCAACTGTCGCCACAGTCATCCGTAGTCCAAGGCTGACTAAAAGTGGACATTTACCCAGCTACTATCCTCAAGTAGAAATAAATAATGTAATTATAACCCAGCATAATGTGTCATAAAAAATAATGGCTAGCTAACGTGCAAACCAATAGTTTCAAACCCCAGGACTTCCGTATGTTGGTAGTATAATTCCTTCTTTTGTGTTCCTCATCAGAAAATCCTTAATTTAAGCTTGTTTTAAATGTCAAAATTGACAGGTTTCACGTTAACATCTGATATGGTGATGCTGGTGTTAAATTGTCACCAAATTTCAATAGAAAATTTTTTTTCGGATCATAATGGCCGGTTTCATCAAACTTTTTTTTTAAAAATTTTAAATGGCTATCAAATGTTACACTCACACCGAGTAAATGACTGAAACAAAATTCATTCGCTCAATTTACTATGAAAAACAGTATGGTTTTACTTCGGAGTCAGCTGTGCTCAGATATTTATAGCAAATGCTCAACTTTGCATCGAGAAATTATTTATTTCTGTAAGCACTATTTTAAAATACGGAAAACTCGCATATGCTACACGTTTACAAATTGCCTCCATTTGTAGTTCTTATAATGCTTTATTCAGATTAAGAATTGGCGATAGTGCTATTTCGGACATGATTTACATAAACGAGAAAATAACAAAAAAACGTCATGTGCACAAACTAAAACATGTTAGTGTATATATATATATATACCGGTATATAAATAAATTTCTTTATAAATCTATACAGAATATATAAATATATTGTGTATAAATAAAACAGCATATAATAAAATAATGGTAAGCATTGTATCGTCGTTGTAGCACTACCTCCAATTGTGTTCAAAATAGTTCTAGCTTTTTTTCTTCAAAATGAAGCAAAAGCTCGTGCATAAGTTAAGATTTTAGGATCCCGTTTAATAATCAAGATGAATTATTTGCGGCAATGTTTATTTCATCCGTATATATAGCACGCATTTTCGATTTTCCAAATTTCCTAGGATTTGAAGACATTCCAGGTTCAGCTCAGCATGCTGCCAGGTTTTAAGTTAGAAATTCCGCCATTTTGTTTCACAATATACATGCCCCATTTTTTCGCCTTTTTCTATAACTGCAGTGGATTCGACAAACACCCGTTGTTCAATAGGCAAACCGCGTCGAAGGACAAAAACTTTGCATTTTTTGGAAGTTTTTATACGTATATTCAAAATTTCCATGAAATGCAAGTCATACTTAATTTACATCCCACCATTTTGGATCAATTTCGATTTGAAATGTATTGGGATGGCAACTACTACTTACAAAACCGGTTATAACGAAATTGCATTCAAATCTGTAACTATTGATTGGTCCTCAGGCCATCTTATCCGTGAATATGTATCCGTCTATACTTTTAGCAAATTGGTTATAAACGGTTTTCACTTGAGTTCTTAAAAGCCCTCTTAAACGTATCCTCCCAATATCGTATTCCTCCTAATCAATACCAGCACAATTTTCCCAGAAACAGAAAAAAAAATCCCTGTCCACCGATGGATGGATCAGGATGCCCAATTGTTTCGTTTTGTGTTCATTTCTTTGTACATAGTGTGTGAATGGTTATACTACTTAAAATGAACTGTATATAATCATGATATTTCCACGTTGTCCTCGCTATAATTAACTAAATAGACACGTGCTTCCAGTTGAGCAAGCTGTGATGATGTCAATCCCTGACATCTTTGTTTTTCAGCAACAATTTGTTTCAAACATTTTTGTTTGTTTTCGCACACAACTATATTATTCGTTCGCAATTTGCCTACTGCCTAATAGATCGCTAATAGTTGGTTTTGTCACAACTCTTTAGTTACTTAGGTTGAACAAATAAACGCGAATGGCCGATGAGATTCCAGGGAAAGAACAAACTATCAGAAAAAAGTTCAACACATTTAAATCAGATTAAGGCGATCCTAAAGTCTTAACCAACATTGATAAAAGCCAAACATGGTTTAATGTGCATTTCCACGTGAGATCTACTCTCGCGAGTTACTCGTCACACCTCGTATTCCACAAAATTTCACAAACTTAGCTCAAAACATTAAAAAACCCTAAACATAAGCATCTTCTCAATGCTCTGCTGCTATCCGGGAAAGGCCATCATCAGGACGTTGTTTGCTAAATTTTTTGGCCAAGCTCTCGACAGTTGCTCTCAAAATTCGAACATGGTTCGTATTTTGCGAGCTGCTATCAGAAACAGCTCTCGGAGACAGAACTGCACCCGAGAGCATCTCGAGAGTTTCTCTGACGTGGAAATGCCCCTTAGCTTTAACTTTAGCCGAGCAGCGTTAATATTTTGATAACATTTTCATTTTTTTTTTTTTTAAGCTTTTGCAGATTTTGTTTTTCATATTGTTTTAAATATAAACGGAAATTTAAATTTTAACCTTACAAAAAAAATCGGTATCAAGCTGAACGCGTTATTTTCGATATGGGAGAAAATAAATTTTGTAAATATGTTCATGTGTAATTAAACCACTACCAGTAGAATTTATTAATGTCTCAAATGGTGACTTTAGAATCGCCTTAAAACATAAGAATTTTAAAGTTTTAAAACAGGAGAAATTTTCAATTTTTCCATCCGTGCTGTTGCAGAAATTGTTTACCCATAGAAATAGCAAGTTGCGTTCAAGTTTAGATGTATGAACGAGTGAAAACTGAGCAAGAGTAAATCTAGGATTAAAAGATTGCGTAGTCAGTGTTGTGAGTGTTCTAAAAAATTAAGGAGGAATGCCAAACAATTTTGAATTTAACATACATGTATTTCAGGCTATTGTATAAACAAAAAACTCATCTGGAATATCGGTCTACTACGGGGTTCATAAATTTATTACATAAATGCGTACGACCCGAGTTGTTTGGTATCTCCAGAGTTATTCTTGTTCCAAAACATGACAAAACCAAACAACTCTAGCATAATCTGCATATTTACCCGTGGTATGAAGTAACAAATGACCAAGTACAAAACTATTGGAAAAATTGAGGATCAAAAAATTCATTTAAAGATTTAGTAATTAAACTTGTGGGAAAAAAAGTTTTCAACGAATATTAAGGCGTTAATAGTGAGAATGTGTAGGAAGTGATAAGTAACCAGTAATTGGCAAAGCCACGGGTCTTAATTAAAAAGAAGTAATAAAATTAGATTTGCTGTACAAGTTCCAACATTCAGACTATGTTGTGTCTCAATTCTTAGTCATCTTGCCTCTTCCAAGGAGCTAATTGTTAAAACTTTCGATTTGATCCCAGTAAATTTGGATATCACAGATGAGCCCTTAACTATCGCTGAAGTTGTCCTGAATATTGTGTTGACTGCAAAATTTGCAGATGTTCCTATATAACCGCAAAGCGCAACATGTCTAACTTAGAACAAATATCCACAAAATTTACGAAAACATGGAGGAGTGGACCCTTCTTGAAGTGAGTAAAATATGTAAATAGAAGACAGGAGAAAATAATCCTGATAGTCACAAAAATATTAAAATATATATTTAAAAAAAAAGACAGACAAGTGTTTAAATCGTGGTCAATACTCTCGTTTTTGTATCGATCTCATGTAAAATACCGATTGAAAATGTAGAATAAATTTTCTTTATTCAGAAAATTGTCTGGTAGTTTTTCATTTCAGATTTTCAACAAAATCGTTAAGGGATTTTCAGAAATTCCACATTTAAACACGTCATAAAATTTTGGTTTACTCAAAAATCATTGTTAATTAAGTCTGATATTCGACGGTAATCTCTGAATGTCACCAAAACGATAAAATTCATCATGAATCCCAAAGAAAAAGTATGACAACTTTAATACAGTTGAGCTTGTTCGTTTTTCAGCATTTAATGCAAACTTTCGCTGCATCAATGAAACATGTTTACAGTGTTTAAGAACGTTGTGAAGTAGAAATGTGTAGCAAAATTCGTAGTTGCAAAATACCCAAAGTAATTTGAAAAAAGAAAAAGTTGTCTTACCTTACATTCAGTTGTGGATTCGGTGATTCGCCTTCATCGGAAGCTCAAAAGCTGGTCAGTAAGTTTAACTTTTACTTCTGCGTATGATGGCATGTAAGCAACTTTTAGTTTCCTCACAAGTTGTGTAAATGCTTCCTCCAATATTTTCCATTTATATGTTGTGGACGATTGCGCAAGGTCGTCACGTGCATGACATAGCACTGTTCAAAAGGGAAAACCACGATATAGGCAAAATTGAATAAAATGTCAGACATCTCCTGATAAACTTGTGCTATTAACTTTTTTTACAAGCGCGCCATATTGATTAATACGTTGTTAGTTTATCATTCCACCATCATGCCTTGATGATTCTCTATTGCTAACTAATCCAGCAGTACTTGTGGTGGTGATCTGGGTCTAAAAATATTGGTTGCCAGGGAACAAAGGGAACCCACCGATAACTGAAGACCATTACTTAATTTTTTATAAGAAATAAGAAATAAATACCAGCTACAGACATTGTAGTTCCAATCTGGATTAAGCCAGTAATCTTTCCATTTATTAATACATTTCCATTGTTGTACACATCATAGTGATCGAACACATTAGCAGATTCAATTCTGTATGCAAATCTATGTTTGTGTAAGTCATGAAGGACTAGCATATCATTGAACAGAAGACAATTATCCTTAATGGTTCTACTCATACTAATTTGAATATGTAGGAATCGCTATGTGTTAAATAGCGCATCCATTTTGATGGTCCTGCTGAGGACGCATGTTGATCCGTATGACTGCCGCACACCTGCAAGAACCGTACCCTAAGACCAGAACAGACAAATGCTGAGAGTTCAAACTCCAAGACCAGAGGACCCAACTCCAGCAGGTGACTGTGTGCAATGTTGCTGCCGACAAGCTATCAACATGACGAGAAAACAATCAGAATCAGGAGTATCGAAGTTAGTACACAGTTGCAAGCATGCCAGAAACATGCTACTACTGCTACTACCACTCAGTGGAGACCAATGCAAAGCGATTAAACCAAGAACTAGCTAAAAATAGCATGCATCAAAGGATATAGTCGAAAACTGGCATCAATTTGTGTTGTCATTATGGGCTCTTATCTCAATAAACTTAAAGAAGAAAGCTAGTCTTCCCAATATGCAAAAGTTGTCCATCAAAGCAAGCATGCAACTTGGTTGTGATCTGGTCAGTAAAATGAAGTTAATGAACCATACTTTCAGAAAATTAAATGAAGGTTCTTATACATATAGCAGAATCAAAATGCAGTATGGCACATCACAAAATCAAAGTAATTCAATGCCACAATATTGTTAATCATGTTGAAAATGCCCAAAAACTAAAGCATAAAGCAAATACAGCACCATTACCGACAACTACATCATAACAAAGGGTAGGCCCTATGTTATAAAAAGCTAATATGTTCTGCCATAAAATCATGCAATAAAAAAGGATAGCAGGGTGTGATATTTGATTACAAAATTAAAACAATAGAATTTTAACAAATGATCCTACCTTCAATTTAGCCACAGATTCAGTGCCGCCCAAAAAGTTTTGAATAATCCACACAACTTTATGATGAGTGGCATCAAAGTTGGTGGATGACTGGGCAGGGCCACCAAGTTGTGACATGACACTGTAACAGAACATACAGTATTTTAGAATAATGGAACGTTGGCACGGATGTAAATTATTCTAAACAATTCATTCCCAAAATCTCACCTGGTTGTGGATTTTGGAACTGACAAATGACCTGTGACCTTCAAGGCTTTTGCCGTAACTGGAACTTGACAACGAAGGGTTAGCATTATGTCGACATCACTAAATGGAAAGAAGTAATAGTTTCAAAAACACCACTAATATTCCGTTCTATAATTTTGGGCAAAGTTTAAGAAACTCTTGCCTTTACATAACTACAAAAATTGCAAATTAAAGTGAACTGTTTAGTGACATACCGGGAATTAGAATCCTTGCTGATGTCATAGATTAAACGAAATGGCAGAAAGGCCAGAGGGCTGCTATCAACACGATATGTCATTAAATTAAACTGAAAAAATGTGAAGTACAAAGAACACATCAGATTTCAGTTTGTGACCGTATTCAAGGTCACATTCTTGTTTCATTTTGCGGCGGCCATAATTCGTGTTTTGAAATAGTTCACTGGGCAACATTGCGCAATATGCAAATTGCTCAATGTGTCATGGTATAGAAACACGCAAATGAATGTTGCCCAACCGGTGAGTATTCATAATTAATAACTTTGTATTACCTCCCCTTGTGGTGGATGAATAATAAGAGTTCGATTCTTCGTGAATGATTCAGAATTTACATTTTCTGAATGAAAACTGCAATTATCGAGGTAGGCACTACTTCCAAATGCTGCAAGTTTAAAGTAGGATAACATTATTGCTATGGCATTTGGACTGTAGTAACAAGAGACTGGCAATGGACGCAAAATTACCGGTCAATGTTGTGTCTTGAGAACCAATGGAAAGGTCTTCATTTAATCCAAGCTTAATGTTTGGATTTCCTAGTATAAAACTTTTCAGTGTAAGCTGCCCACCGACTTCAGAGCGCACAACAGTACCCTAGAACAATTTTAATCAACAGTTAGACGTTTTAAAAAACACCTGTTAGATGCATCCAAACATTTAAAGAAACACATTCAAGGAAATATTTAATACGAACCTCTTTATTTATAACCACTGATAAATATTCGATTACATCCAAGAAAATGTCATTCCGATGAGCATCTCCACTTAATCTTGATCGAACAATTGGCTGGTTGGCAGCCTGACTAGAAAGTTCTGGATTTTCAAGCCCAAACTTTACAGAGAAAATTCAAGCAAGCTAAATCATTCACTGAATACTTACCTACAACAACAACAAAATAATAATAATAATTCGAATAACAAACAGGTTATACTTACTAGCCCAGGCTGTAATTTATCTCTGGTACATTTTGGTAAGACTGGAGGTGAATATACATAAGATTTTAACTTGCTTGCTGAACTTAACTGAACATAACCATAATCCTAAAAAACAATTATGGAGAAATTTAGTGTTAACATAAATATGTTGCAAGTCAAATTCACATTCCATACATTAACAGCGGGAAAGTAAAACAATTAAGCAAATAAATACTTACGATAAATTCTAGTAGAATTTCTTGAATTAATATAAAATTGCATCTCAACATATCCTCATTCACAGCGCCACAGAA
Source organism: Julus scanicus (assembly GCA_034698625.1). NCBI lineage: Eukaryota > Metazoa > Arthropoda > Diplopoda > Julida > Julidae > Julus > Julus scanicus. The sequence continues at coordinate 55,904 of JAQGBW010000028.1, read as the reverse complement.
ATCTTTACACAGTGAAAACAACCTGCAACATATTTTTAAAATTTGCATTTCAAAATAAGGAAACATCCACAAACATTTCAGATATTTGGCAATTGTCAACTAGTAAGTGGAAATTTAATAAACTTATGAACCAAATCTATCCATGGGCTGAGCATTATTAACACACATGCCTTAATTATTATAAGATCAACGAAATCGCGCGTACCTTGAAAGCATTTCTATAACTGTGAATTCAGATTGTTTTTTCTTGGATGTTGCCACAAAATATAAAGAGTTTCTCTTAATGTGGTAGAACCATACGTTATTGGATTCCTGCAAAAAAACACGAAACAGAAAACTTAAGTTTGGGACTTCCGAGTGCTCTAGCTTGCATATAATACAATAATCTAATTTGACTTACATTCTCTGGTGGTAGGAAGTCTTCTACTGATGATTTTCGTAAAGCCATAAACCAGTCTTTATAATTACAAGGAATGTCATTCCTATCTAAAACTAGTAATTAGGGAGAAATCTTTCACATAACTACCTCGGAATGTCATGGCCATACGTACTTCAGGGCTTTTTTCAGCCAACAAATGTCAAGTGTAATGCATGACTCTAAAAAAGGATACAACTATGATTAATTATCACATCTCCGGAATGTGTAATAATAAATATTGACGATATCATATTTGGTAAACTGAATTCTTCACATAACACGGTTCGAAGACATTTAATAATTGCCAACCGAGGCGCTATGATAAAACTGATGCTAGTTCAAAGTGTCAGATGATTCCAAAACGGCCATGTTGGGAGTCGTATTTCTTAACCGAGAACATTACTGCATTATATGCTTAATTGCATTAATGCAAGTACTCTGCCGTCAAATTAATGTTTTTTTTTAATTTTATGAAATATTTCAATACCAATATGGCAAATATAGTTTTATATACCTATGAGCATTAATTCAGATAAATTATTGCTCAAAATATCCTGTTATTCCCCTCTCTAGCTAAAATTATCTAGCAAGTTCATCCCCAAGTGTTTGTGTTTAATATTTATTTTTAAAGAAATGAAATAAAAACAACAAAATCAAAGGAAAATTATAACCGCAAACTTTATTATAAAACACTTGATAATACCAGACTAATGGCCACAAGAATTAAAAAAAAAAAAAAAAAAATTAAAAAACACATAAAAACCGAATAAAATGTAAGAATATTAAATTTTAAGCGCAGTGGCAGTTTCCTTTGTTTCATCTGGTACAGCTTTACATTCAGACATGACTTCAATTACTTTCGCAATTGCCTTCGCTTTCAGAATCGGTGAACCACTCAAATTTTGGTAAGTCGACTTACTCTCATATTTCGTTCTAACGCCTTGCAACTGGAAAACAAGTTAAACAAATTAAAATCAATTAAGATTACTAAATAAAAGTTAGCATTTTATTTATTATTTGATTTGTTTGTGCCACTTGTTCATAAATCACAATATATACATAGAAAATGCAAAAGAAATGAATTTCGGTGTTATCTTAAATTTGGTCGGTTGTGAAAAAATAACTCCGAGTACTTACTTCGCATTTGGAATCTGCAGATTCTGCAACTGTACAAAGCATCCAGATCATGGTCTCTTTAATATCGGCCTCTTTGTAGCCACTGTAGTATTCGAGAGTGGTGTTCCATGCCACTTCATTCTTGACAAGTAGTTTCCTCGCGAGACAAAATGCCGAAGCAGCCATCTTGGATGGTAACAGTTTGCGGCAAACCTTGATATCGGGCAGCATGATGTCGATGAGGAAAGTGCTTAAGTTTTCCACCTTGAAATTATACAAAAAAACATATCAGAAAAACATGTTTGATCTCAAACATTCCAATGCACCAATCTCAACTTACTTGTTTGCTGGTGTTGTTGGCTGCCTGAAAGCACCTGTTCAGAAAGACCATTATATCAGGCATCACCAACTTGAATCCCAGCATATTCAAAATGAAGCGCTCCATTTTCAGAATATGACAATTGATGTAAGAGTTGTCCGTAAGATGAAGCAAAACGCTTAACTAAACGGAAGGCAACAAATGGGTAATGTAAAATTCATTCATTTCTGATCAATTTGTGTAAATCCTTTACGAATACCTCTGGAGTATATCGCTCCTCAATCTTGCTGGCAATTAGCACGCAGGAGATAGCTACCAACTGAAGCTTCTCTACTGGAACGTTATGCACTTTCGCAAAGAAGTGATCAAATAGAAATACAGTCAAATACAGCGTTTCTTGCCTTAGTTTCAGGTAATGCTGATGGAAAAATAAACAGAAATAAAATTAGCCTCATTTGTGTCCAACATACTTGCCACAAAACCGGGTATAAAACATGGGGAAGAAAGTCAAATAGCCAAAATTTAAAAAAAGTATTTAGCCTAATAAGTTTGTACAAAAATGTAACAAGCATAGTTTTTGTGCAAAAACAATGCAAGACCACAAAAATTAAAAACTTCAAGCACCTTTAGAAATAAATAATCATGTCCACAGTTTGGATCAAAAACTTTTTCTACACCACTTGTAGGAAATGGATCAAGCAAATTTGTATACAATGCCAAAGTTAAGTTACCTGTACTTGAATGAGCCAGTCAATAATAATTGCTCTGTTTCGTGAGCTAAGTGAACCAGGTTGGTTTGATAGGAAATTGACGGGTAGCCGCCTTTCCAATTCCAATTGCCGCATATAATCCATGATTTCCACAGCATACAAAGTATCATATTCACAGTCGTATATTTTTTTGTCAATAACGCTGATGCTGGAACCTGAAGACTTTTCAAGAGCCTTAACTACAACGTCAGCAAAATGTGTTCGCAAAGGACGAGAAATCCCTAATAAAATAAAACAAGGAACAAAATTTGAAACCAACAATCTTGGCAACAAAACCGTTAATTACAACAACAAAATTAAAAATAATTTAAAAAAAAAACCTACTGGTAGGTGCATAAGCTTTTTTTGAATGCTTGCCAGCATTTTCTTCTCCATCTGCAATACCTATAAAGTGTTATAAAATGCTTTAAGCTTAGGCTGAACAAATGCAGCAATTACACAAAAAAACAGGATTGTTTGTGAATTTTTTTTTTATAAAATTCAATTACTGACATTAGTAAATAATCATACAATTTAAATAAGAGATTTTGTCACTTACAATTTTGTATGGAATCTGACGAGTTAACCAGCCCATTTTGGTTGGTATTGTGAAAAACCGAAGATGGATCAATTTCCTGTAAGAAGGAAATATTTTAATGTTTTCCCCACTTTTCAACCTAAAATTATACAAACTAAGAAGTACCAATCTAATCAATAAGCATTTCAATTTCTATATACTTACATTTTCCCTTCGGGAATTTGCAGCAACATTTTCAACATTTTTATCCACAACTTGCAATACTTGTCGTGATGCCATATTACCTTTCTTAAATTCAATATAACTTCTTACTAAAACGATTTGACCAACACTCTACAACGAACAGGGGTGGTCACACAATTAATGAAGCTCAACATTTACAAGTTCGCTTTAAAGAATCCGCAATGCATACTGGTATATACTGTAATTCAAATTAATTTTAAAAAATATTGAGAACAAATACTTCATATTTTATAAAAATTAAATAAATTATTATCAACTTCAACTTAATATTAAACTTGAGTTACCTGAATAAACTGGCATTCATGAAACTATTGATATCAAATGCCCAGTTCTTATAACTCAATTACACGTACAGCACAAACATTCTTGATAAAACTGTCGAGGAAAATGGCAATGTGATTGCATTTTATCATAAACGGTGACAGTAATTAGCATACCTTCATTCCTGAGATGCAAATTGTTTCAAGGTAAATTCAATTTAATTTCGAAATTTCCGCCAAAATACATTTATCATTCACATTCAACTGTTTATTAATTGCATATGTTTGTTTATCACTGAAAAATTTAAATTAATTTTCGATATTTTTATGTATTTTAAAACTGAAGTTATAGCATTTGTAATAATTGGTACTTTAAAATATTCCTAAATTAATATCTCGTTTTTAGCTGACTAGCACAAGTGTTTCGTAATTAAATGTAGTGGTGAAACCCTTAACATTTTTTTTGCATAGCACTTAAAAATTCAAGGTCAAAAACCTCTCAAAGTGCATTTTTCTGGGGGGAAAAAACTATTTCTATTTACTTTAATTTTAATTTTATTTAAACCTAGAAGATACTGCACCAGTGTCAATTATATTGATTTACACGAAAGAACATAAAAACATACAAATATTGTTTTTTAATAGACCAAGTTTTTTGGACACAATTTACAGATCACCCCTAACAACTGAAGCTACACTTTAGTGCACGAATTAAGCTAAAGGAGAGTAAAAGATTAACCAATACAAATTCTTAACTTCTGTTTTTTGGAAATTTACATGGTTTTAAAATAATTTTCAGTGAAACTACAAGTATATCAGAAGAACGTTATCTTTATATTATTGTTCAGCAGCCAGAATCCCTCAAATCATTCCGCCTGCACTTAGTCCCAAAAATAAATTACATACAAATTTTAACGGTGGGCTAGACCTGGCTCGTGGAGAAGTAGGTTGCTGACCATCATCATAAATTAGCCATTAGCTCTTTGGAATCGAAAATTCCACATTAGAAAAATTAGTATGAAAATTGGACATTAAAAAAAATTTAAAGCCTAACCTTACCCAAGAAAAAAGATAACATAAAATAATCAAAAAACAATAATGAATTTGGAAATTTGTTAATAGTCAAAACTGGTTTTTTTTACAAAATGCCCAATATATCACACTAAAAAACAATTAAAGATTATAAAATAATTCGACCCATCAAAATAAACCCTCAGGGAGCATTTTAACAGATATTAATAGTCACTGGCTAAATTATAGTATTTGATTTTTTATAAAAAACTATTGTGAGATGAAATTGTACAAAGTTTTGTTTAATAGTTCCTTTATTCTCGTTCAATAATTTACCGGTCTTAGCACAGTTATTAATGAGGTCCACAAAAGAACTTAAAGAGCAACTGGCGTTATAGTTATAACAAAAAAAAATTATGAAAACTTTATAATAATGAATATTAACACATTACGCACCAAATTCTGTACAATAGTCATCCATTCAGTAAGAAGCGGTCAAAATTTGTATCTAGCCCCATTTTAACCTTTATCGTTTAAATCTTACAATTAACTGTAATAAACATTGAAGGGTTACTTACTAAGAAACTTGGCATAATCAGAAGAACACAAATAACAGACTTGGAGGCCGATTTTCACGATGATTTTGCCAAAATTGCTTGGCTATATTTTCATCAAAAAATTCTTCAGTATAAAGTTGAAGATTTTTAAGATCCTCCAAAGATCTTCTGCATGGAAGATTCGGTCGAAATGAGTATTCTTGTTCCATCCTCCTGCGTTTTCATGCACCACCACTCACTCCAGTGAATTTAAGGTGATGAGTTGTTTTAATACTTTGGTCTGACTGGTTTCACGAATTTCTCCCGCAAGAAATACTTCATCGACGACACTGTAAACCTATAAAATATAACATAAATAGCCAAAATTATAAACTGACTTTTATCAGCAATGTCACGAGGCCCTGACCTGCAAAAGTATTAATATTTAAAAAAAACTTGCCTTATAGAAGTTAAACACTAAATCCAGCTCGCATACATTATGGAAATATTCGTTTAAGACTTCTACAAAATTATGAATTGCTTCCAAATATGCCAAATTGTTGTCGTTGATATCTACGCAGATGCAGAAGTATAAACCAGCATAACGACGATAAACAATCTTAAAATTGCGGAACTGAAACAGGCAAAAAAAATATAAATTCAGAATTAATATTGTGTTAATGAATGCAACCAACAGTGCGTTCAGGCAACATATTTGGGGAAAAAAAATACTTCATTAATTCATTTTTAAAGATCAACCTCTGAGAAATTAATAGGAGCTCATAACAAAATTCTGGGATAAAATGGCTCCTTGCGCCAATGTCAGGTGGTCCTATATTAGTTATTTAAGGAATTAAAGGTGATTACCCAAAACCAAATACTCAGAATAAGTCAACAACACATTAATGTTAGTGTAACTGCACCTCAACAAAATTCGTATGCTTTGCATCCCTGACAGTCACCACAGCATGGACTTCTTCGATCAATTTCTGTTTCTCGTCGTCATCAAAATTCATATACCATTTTGCCAGACGAGTTTTTCCGGCCCGATTCTGGATTAATATAAACCGGATCTAAAGAATATACAAATTTATGGATTTTAATTAGCTGGAAAAAACACACCTTAGGCCTAAAATTGCAAGGCGGCCGGCCAATTGTGGTGGAGGCGTTGTGTGTAATTTCTACATGTTTTAAAATAGTAATGAAATAAAACTCAACACTTAATTTACTTCAAATTCGTAAAAAAAAACATAAACATGATACATTTACTCACCATTTTACAAATATATTACTATTATTCACCCTTCGATTTTCGACGGAACAACAAAACCGCCCACTTTGCAAAGGATCGGAAAAATCTACAAGGCGCTCCTGTCAACGTCCTTCAAACATCGTCTGCTAGTACTGTCAAGAAGTCGATGCTATTTGTATATGCACGGTAGAAATTTTTGAATTGATATAATATAAGAATATAATGACTACAAGTCGCATCGAAGACGTACGAAATCGTGTTGTTCTTCAGGAACATAGCGTTGAAAATGTAAGTGATAAATTATCGTATTTCTATGTGTATGTAAGTGTTTATCTTCATCTAAGCGTTGGCAACGTGCTCATGCACGTGCTGTTGTATAATTTCACATTAATTTATAAATTATGTTAACTTTTCACTTTGTAGGCCAATTCCACTGATTTCCCCGGAAATTATCCTGGCTACGACGATCACTGGGATTTCCATAAATTTAAGAAGGTAAAATGTAGGCTTAGCAGTTACATTAAAACGTGGTTTAATTAATACATAACATGTTTCTTAATGAAAGCTTACATTTATAGAAATTCTGTGTTAGAATTATTCGTCTTGATGGAATGGAAATGGAGTTTGATCTGATAGGAATCGACGTGGCTATTGCAAATGCATTCAGAAGAATTCTCATATCAGAGGTATACTAATTAAACATCTGCTCATCAGGCTGTATTTTTTCTAAAGTCTTCATCTTTCCTATATTAACACATTAATTTTATAGGTACCTACAATGGCCATAGAGAAAGTAGGAGTGAGATACAACACTTCGGTCATATCCGACAATGTACTTTGTCACCGCCTGGGTTTAATTCCAATCAAAGCTGATCCAAGATTATTTGAATACAAACAAGATGGTATGATTCCCTGGCCAGTTTATTATACCTTAAAATACCTCCAAACCCTGGGACTCTTTAGACGATAAAACCATAGTATAGGATTCAGACTTTTGCTAAAAAATAAATGTTGTTCACTTAATTATAGGGGTGATAAAAAAATCTGCTGGAGATACGCTGGAGTTTACTTTAAAAGTGAAGTGCACCAGAAACGAAAATGCAACGGAACAATCCATTGATCCAGATGAGAAATATAAGAATCATTTGGGTATGAACACTAGTCTACAAATTGTTAACAAAATTTAATGTCCGACTGTCTTAAATTAATTTCTCATCTACTCATTGTCCTACAGTATACTCTAGACATCTGGAATGGTGTCCAATTGGAGATCAAGCACATGTGGTAATTCCAAATAATAAAATTTCGATTGGGTTCTCAGAAGATGGGAAGAGAATCCTTTCAGATTCTATGCTATTTTGGTGGTCAGTAATTTGTTTTAATTTTTACAGTATACCGAAAATAGTGTAGGGCCGGTTGATGATGATATTCTTATTGCCAAACTAAGGCCAGGCCATGAACTAGATCTTGTTCTTCATTGCGTCAAAGGCATTGGCAAAGATCATGCAAAATTCTCGCCTGTCGGTCAGTACAATTTGTAATCCCGAAATTAGCATACAAAATGGTTACTTTCTGCTTTAATCCTTTTCCCTATGTTATTGTTTTAGCAACTGCATCATATCGTATGTTACCAGATATTTCCCTCACAAGAGAAGTTAAAGGGGAGCAAGCGGAACGATTAGTCAAATGTTTCTCCCCTGGTGTGATGGAGCTAGTAAAAGAAAATGGTAATGACTTAGAAAGATACATACGAAATGCAGATCACCAGTTGTATTGTTCTAAATATTGTCATTTATATTTGACAGGTGAGACTACAGCAAAAGTCGTCGATCCAAGACGTGACACGTGCAGCCGCAATGTTTACCGCCATGACGATCTTAAAGATGCAGTAAAAATGTCCAGAGTCAGAGGGCACCTGATCTGTGAGTAGAAAATAAGTTTTCCATAAATTGAAAGTTTTGATAAAGCGCAATGTTAACATGCATTACTTGATTTCATTACTCTAGTTTCCATCGAATCAACTGGAGCATTAGCACCTGACATCTTGATGGTAGAAGCTGTAAAAGTTCTTATGCGAAAGTGTCAGCAATACATAGAGGAACTGGACAGTGCAGCAGCTGGGGCAACCAGTTGAAATCCAACAAGACTTGAAATAATGACATTATTCATTTGTATAAAATATCCTATGGAAAAAAATAAATACAGCACTGTTCAAAATAGCAACAGTTTGTAAGTTACCAAGTCTGAATTTAGTTGCCAACATTATTGGTAAATGGTCCTAAAAAATAATTGAGGGGAATATAAAATCAAATTAGTTTTTAAACTGATATCGACTTTTTAATTATGTTTGCATAAAAAAGATACAGAAATTGATGATGATAATTTTCTCTGCCATGTAAAAAGTAAAAAAAATCAATGAGATGTATAGTAAAAATTTATAAGAAAAAAAACATTGGTAGAAAAAGCGATAATATCTGGACGGAGAAATGCAAATGAAATCTTAGATATTGACTGAACCGTAATAAATAAGTGCATATAAAAAACCAACCAATAAGGTAATGGTACAAATTTGGTGCGACATCGATATAGCTAGCACCTTTAATTTCTACAAAGCTACGTATCGTTTATTGGCTATATTATGAACGTAAACTGCCTGCACATTTCAACTTTTCTCAAAAAAGCCATACTTAAATAAAATGCAAAGTATCTTGATAATTTACGTGATCTTAACTAACTACAACTCACCAGTATTGGATTAAACAAGCCAGAATGGGCAGGCAGCCACTCGTCAGCATTTGCGCAAAGTTCTATAGTTATTCCCTGTTATTTGAGCGACTTCAATACCATCTCCTGCCATGAACCTCAAGTTATAAAGGAAATTGTGGTTTCCTAGAGTAAGCTTCAAGTAGTAGCTCGCAACGATTTTCGCACTAATGCTACACTGTTGTCGCTTTTTTTTTCAGCTTGCATTGCAAATTAGTCTATACTCACTATGGCTAAGTGTTTCTTGTAATTAATCACTTACTGAAACCTAACATTATAAAGCTGCAGCATCCAAGAATTATCAATGCAATTTCTCCTCACCTCATAATTTCAGAAGGAGAACTGCATAGAACTTGGCCAAAAAAAGGCTCGCATGCACTTATAGATAATGACACTTACTACGAATCACCATTACACGCAATCCGCACATGCTTGAAAAATACGAACCAGGTTAGCACGCATTCCATTACCACGTGATACAAGCACAAACATTTTGGGGAGGCAGTGCGTCAATATATGGTACCATAATGTGTAGTATAATGGAATAAAAAAAGAATTGGGCGCTTTCGTTGGAGCAAAGGTTGATGCGGCAGCTTTTCACATTTGTAAAATGCATTAAATAAGCTGCGGCAGAAAACCCAATATGCGACAAATCTGGTTTTCCCAGTTTGCAATATTAACGAGGTCAAAAAAACCTGCGCTGGAAACAATGCTATGTAAATGTTCGTGGCATTGATGCAACAAACTTGAAACAGGTTTGACTTAGATTAAGTTTCGATCACTTTAAATCGTCTGTTGGGGGTCAATCTCAGATGCGAGTAGAGCAGAGTCGGTTTGCCGAGAGTTGGACATCACCCAACTTGGTGCGTTTCGCGCGCGGAAGTTACCATTTAATGGAATTCACTGAAAAAGTGACACAACTGGGGATGCTTCAAGGAATATATATCCCCGCAATATTGCATTTATATCCAAACATCCACATGTACTACTATTCTTCCAAATTAACATTTGGCATACGATATACTGAATAACCGAAATTGTGCGAGTAGCAAATGCAATCTAGTGAAATATAAACGGCATTTAGAGTAACCATAAATGCCTCCCTGCAATGTGTGTTTTTCAGTGAAATTTAATCTCAGCCCTCAGTTTGACACTGGACCGGAGGCACCATGATTTATCACCTTTGATCAGCTGCCATCTTTGTAGATGGCCCCCGCTCACACCCTCGCATCTGTGGCGTTTTTGCACTCACACATTGCTGACCACTTGTACTTCGGCGATCTGCAGCACTATTTCGCTGAACGAGGGCCTTTCCTTGGCGCTTTCAGCCCAGCACTTGGTTAACAGGTTGCGTAACACCGGAGGGCACTGCTCGGGCATGCTCCAACTCAGTTCTTTGGCCTTTGCAGCCTTTAAGAAGGCATCGTCTGCCAGTTCTTGGAAGGGAAGCTCGGCTTGATTGAAAATTTCCCACACCAGGACGGCAAAAGACCATACGTCCGATTTGGTGGAGAATTCGTCGTCGAAGATGGCCTCCGTCGGCATCCAGCGGATGGGCAGCTGATTGCCATGGTAGCGACAATACTCGCCAGAATATGTGTCCTTGGAAAGACTGGGATTGGAAATTTTAACATCCAAAGTGGAAGCAACCAAGCAATTCCTCGCCGCTAAATCTTTGTGGGTAAAACGGTGGTTAGACAAGTATTCCATTCCGAGGGCAACTTGATTGCACAGGGACACGATCTGGGGGACCGCCAGCGGAGGTGGCCTAGGGCTTTTGCGTGGGTTGTCCTTGCGTGTTGCCAGTAAGAATTGTTTCAGATCCCCCTAAATTGACAAAACAATTTAGATAAGGATTTACTGTTTTTGTCGTTAAACCCCTAGTTTAATTCGCATCCTTTAAAGGGTTTTCAACTATTTAAAACAAACAAATAAAATTTATCATGCGTAAGATCTTTGATTTAAAACGCCAGCCTATAGACTGCAGATACGCGTAGATTAGGACAAATGGATACATGAAGGTGTGTCTTGATAAGTTTACCAATTTTGTTAAATAACATGCTTTTTAAACAAGATGACAAAGTACATGTGTGCATCATTCAAGAGTTGGAAACACTTACCCAATCGCTGTATTCCATAATCATGAAAAAAGGTTCTATGTCTTTGCAGACTCCCAAAAGCCGAGAAATATTTTCGTGGTTGAGCTTGTGATACATGTCCAGTTCGCGCCTGAAACTGAAGTGCGCTCCCTCTTCCCTCGAATGCAGAGTCTTCACCATAACGATTGTCTCTGCATCCCCATCCTGAATTCCTTTGGCTTTGGCCAAGAAAACTTCGCCAAAGTCGCCCTTACCTAAAATACGAACATACATTTAACCTTATGCACAAAGGAGGTGAAAGTGGATTCCAACTTCATGCGCTGAATTTGTAATCGGGGTAGACGTATACGTGCCTAGTAACATAATTGTTTGCAGATCGTGCCTAGGAAATTGCAGCTTATCGTAACTGGCACGGCTGCGCTTCGAATGCTGGGAATGCGAGGAACTCTGTGCATCACCGTCGCTTTTCATTTGGTCTTTGAATTCACGCGGCTCTTTGTTCTCCATTTCACCTTCATGGGGGACATCACCATTTTCCGCCTTGTTCACTGAAAGTTCACGAGAAAAAAAATATGAGCTGGCAAGTAAACAGACAAGAATAAGGTAAAAATCAGTGAGCTAGTGTTGACTGGAAGGTTAAACGTGGCACAGAAACAACTCCAATGGAAATCAAACATTAATCAAGCAAGATTCCTGCCCACGTTATATCATGTTTTGCAACACCATATACAATGGCAAGAATCTGGACACAACCAAGGCCAGAAAAAAAACGAAACAGCTTTGGCTAAAAAAAAACTTCCACGCAATAACACTCACGATATCCAACACTTACAGAGTGTACCTTCTGCAGCTGTTTGTGCTAGAAACATTGCCTTCCGCTTCGCACGACGATACCGGCACCACAACATCAGTCCAATAACTAAGATCATATAAGCTGATGCTGCGCCCAAGGTGATGGTTACAGTCTTGGTCATCATGTTTTCATCTTTCTTCTCTTCGTTCGCATCAATAGGCGGTTGATTCGGATCAAAGTCTTCGGAACCTTTTGTGAAGAAAAGGCACATTCGCGATGAAAATATTGCCGTAGAGTAAAATGTGAAATAAAAAGTTCAACAACAATTTTGTTTAAGTTTAGATAAAAGAAATGCAAGAAATTCCAAAAGTTTTAAGGGCATGGAAAGCATACTTTTACAATTTACACAAGTCTTCTCAGCTTTTAACTCACTTTTGACAAAGAGCTGCACTTCTTCTCGTTTGAAGCCTCCGCTGTTGCCTGCTGTGCAGCCATACTTTCCTTGATCATCCATATGAACCTCGTTCACCATCAACGATCCATTTTCCATGACATGAAATCGAGCGGGATCAAACCCATTCAGGACTGTGTTTTTATCCCACTGAATGGTGGGTTGGGGATCACCGTAGGCTTTACAGTGAATCATCACCGAATATCCTTCATAAGCATTTGTGTTGGTAGGATGAACTGTGAACTTAGGGGGTACTGAAAGGGATAATTAAACAGTTTTAATTGTTCTGCTATGTTTGCAAAGATTTTTCGTTTAGCAGAAATGTATGACAGTAAAACCAAACTATACGCACCAACAATATCTACTTGAATGGTTGCGTTGATCAATCCCTGAGGACTGGAAGCAATACACGTATATTTTCCAGCATCCTCAGACTTCACAGCGTCAAAATACAATGTCCCGTTTTCATCTCGAATATGTGATGGCCAATCTAATAATGGCTGTCCTTCCTTGGTCCAATGTACAACAGGCTTTATGGAGCCCCTAGCCTTGCAATACAGCTTTGTTTTGGAGCCCAACTCGAGCTTCCGATTCACGGGAATGGGAACAAAATTTAAATTTTCTGCAAAAATGAATACAGTTAGCTTGGAAATTACGTGCATCAAACATTAGTCTGAACATGCCATTATCTTCCCATTCCCTACCTTTCACAACCAACACAGCGGGAGAAGACTGAACAGGAGGATAGCCAATTGTTTTTATTTCACAAGTGTATTTGCCCGCATCCAGAATTTGAGCATTATGAATGCCAATTGTGCCATTGTGATTATGGATGAAAATGTGATAGGAATCATCCTTTAATAATCTGTCATCTAGAAACCAGCTTATAGCAGTATAGGGGTGTGGAGCGCCTGTATAGCCGCACGTGAATTGGGCCCAACCTCCTTCATCGACAGTGAGGGATAAAGGTTGACTTTTGATGGATGGGGGTGCTGTAAACGTGCAAAAAACGAATTAATTGTTTTTTACACTGATATAACTTTTTTATACAATTTTCTTGATAATTTTGGAAAAATGTTTAGGGCACCATGCCTGTCACTTACTTGAAATGTATAATTGCACAGAATCCTTCTTGGTGCCAGCCATATTTTCTGCAACACAGGTGTAATTACCACGATCCTCTGTCTTAGTTCCTTCGATAATGAGAAGCATATCATCCACCCGAACTCGTCCACTGTCGGAAATGACTTTTCCTTTTGCGTCTTCCCACCACACGCGAGGCTTGGGGAAGCCCTTTGGAGGCTTGCAAGTAACTTCAAAATTGTGATTTTCCGGAATTACATTTGCACTTATCGCCACCGATGATGGCTCGAACGAATCATTGTCAATGTTTTCCAAATCTGAATAAGAAACTTCCAATTTAGTATACTTGTAACATGCTGTTAAAAAAATATATTATAATATTCAAACAGCGGCTCACATGCAACGGATAACTCAACGACGTAAGTTTGGATCGGTTCCTCTTTGGATAATCCACGTATTCCGACACACTTGTACGACCCTTCATCAGAATTTTTAACTCTGTTAATATGGAGGGTGCCATTGGGATATACCGTCATTCTGTATTGAAATAAAAATGTAACACCAGTTGGAACAACCCACAACATATGGTCAAAAACCTGGATGCATGCAAAGCTGTACAGCAATACCAACAACAGTAAAGCCATAGCTAACCTGGAATTATTGCTGAGGGGCCCTTCATCTCTTGCATACCATTCAATTATCGTAGCATTTTCATATACACAATTAAAACTAGCTGCTTCAGATCGCCGAACTATTAGGTCTCGAGGCAGCTGTCGAATATGAGGTGCATGAGGATCTATTAATTCAAAATAAAAATGAATAATTAAGCCCAGATCACACACATTTTTATGAACGCAAGCAAAAATACATATTCCTGTAGAATATATACAGTAAAAGAATCGAGACCCAGCATGCCAGTAATTTTTTTTAATGCCTAACTTGCATTATAGGTGTGATCTGAATCATTGAGTATGTCATACTGTTAACAGTTTTAACCAAATTTTCTACCAATTTATTTTGAATACCCACACATTTCTATCTTCAATCATGTGTGTTACTATGGTGTCAAGTACCCCAAAAATTTCCCCATGATCATGTGTTCGCCATCGGGGAGCAGGAGAGCAAAGACTGCACCAGCTTTAAAGAATTTGAGTTGCCGAACTCGATTCAAACTACTCCGCCAGAAATGTAATGGAAACAAACAACAAGAACACACCACCATACATAAACAAAGGCGGCGCTTTTCAGTAGCACCGAAAACGTAAATAAAAACGACTCCTATTTTCCCCAGATCCGCGCCTGGAGTAGCTGTCATTGATCTTCAGGTAAAGCTTTAAAACAGGTACATCTTTTATCACCTTATAAATTATCGAGTTGGACAATTATCAGCGGGTATTTTGTGCTACATAAACACTCGCTACCGTGTTATCAAACTAAAACACCGTAGAAGATGGAAGAGATGCAGCACGGTTCCTTCAGTTCTTAAGAGTGGTTTGAAAGGTCAGTTCACGCTAGATAAATATGGTAGGGTACACAATCCTATATATATATGCGAAATGATTATATATATATATAAGATCCTATATCAAATAAGTTTTATTTTTTCAAAATCATATCCCATGGCTTACGTTTTAATGTTAGGGCGAATTTTTCTGTGCTGTCCACTTCTCCAGCATCATTGCTCACTTTACAGGAATAGATGCCATTGTCAGCCGCAGTGATGCTATGGATCTGTAACTTTTTCTTCGTAATGGTGATCCGTTCGTTGCGGAAAAGCATCAGATTGTTGCGATACCAGTCATACTTCAGCTCTGGATTACCGTCAGCATGACATCGCAGCACCAATTCCATCCCATCTTTCACCTTTTCGGGAGGCTCTGGAGACTGGAGAACCACTGATACAGTTTCGCTGAGCCCTAGAAAACAAAATTATACCATTGTTATCACACAAAATCAAATAATTTCGCTTGAAGAATAGTATTTTATATATTTTAACAACAAATGGATCTACAAAACATCAAGATCAACCTTCGTGGCAAATTAATAACACGTTTATAAATCCACAGTATTTCTGAATAAAAAACAATATACTCATTCAGATTCCCCTGCCCAAGCAAACATACATCTTCACGAGTTCAGTAGAGTTCGTTTTGTTGATTACTTCTAGTTTCAAGAGTTGACCTTCTGTTGTTGCAGCCTAGGGCTGACGTTCAGTTTAATTAAGCCCACTAAATCACATAGCTGCTGGGCATAACTACTGCTTTTTTTTTTGCATGCAAGCGGCACACGATATTCTTGCCCTTGTGCTGCACGATAAAGCAAAATCTGTAAACCGGACAGGAATTATTAAATGTTGCAGGGATATCTTTATTATAACACGCACAGGGCTTTAATGAGGCGTATTTATATGGGCTATAAACTGGAAGATATCAACAAGCATCGTTAATCCTGTCTAATGTCATTACAAATTAGCTTGGACACAATGTTAGAGGAAAAGAAAATGCACATCGCCGAAATATGTTCTGAAACCAGATCTGATAGTATATTCGGTTCCTTTAAAATGCCAGATCGTTTCATTCAAATAGTTCAGGACTCTGCAGACGTTTAA
Source organism: Julus scanicus (assembly GCA_034698625.1). NCBI lineage: Eukaryota > Metazoa > Arthropoda > Diplopoda > Julida > Julidae > Julus > Julus scanicus. The sequence continues at coordinate 39,665 of JAQGBW010000028.1, read as the reverse complement.
TGTGCTCCCAGTTTCGATAAAACCGCATACAAAAAATACTTTGGAGGGTTGTAATACCAAAAACTCGTGCAGACGAGAATGGATGTTCCTGACTTGCCTCTTTTTTCTAATTTCGCCAAGAACTTGGACATTAACCGTAAGTGAGTAGCATCCTGGTGAGGGGAAAAAAGAAGTAAAAAGGAAATTAAAGGCACCATCCTAGCTGCCAGAGAGGATCAAAGGGAGCTTTACGCAGTTCTGGATGCCAGATGCGTACGACTTAAGAAACAGCCATCAACCATTTATAGTGATAGCACTTTTAACTTGGAATTTCAAGAAATACAAGAAAATGTGCTTTTTCAACATGATTTATAGACTGCAGAATTGTTTCCATGAATCAATAGATGGTTGTCTAACAATTGATAGTCAATGTCTGTTATTCGAAGCGTAGCATTTTGGGAAGAAATTTTAATCTGGTTACTAATGTAAATCTATTGAATATTGGAGAAATACTGGAAAACACCCTTGTAATTTGAGGTGAAACATGTGATAGTATTGAAAAATGTTATGGACAAATTGGGGTCAAAAACTGAAACAAGGTACACATACAAAAAAAAATAAGCTTACACATCTTACAAATCTTGCCTAATACTCAATTTCATATTTCATACATATTTATGAATGCCTGACAGACTCTCACAATAGGAGAAATTTCCGCGTAGGCATGTCAGATTTCAAAATTTCACCATTGAATTCAGCATCCCTCTTGAATACACGCTTCAATGAACGAGAAGAGAAAAGAAATGGATTTCAATTGATTTTTGTACATTTGAATTCAAAGAAGATCGATTCGAGAAGTACAATTTTCAATGGCCTTTATTTGGAAACATTGGCTCTTGCTGAGATGCAATTATATTTTCATTGTACAATAATTGAATTGAACGAAAAGGAAGAAAATTGAAAAAAGCAGGATGAGGTCCGAGACCATACAAGAATGAAAGCTTCTACCGTCCACAATAACACAGCCGTCGCTCAATAGAAAGACAAAAAAAAGGCAAATCGAAATAAGAAATGTCCTATCCTGTTCTTGTCTATACAACTCGACTATTTGTTATGTCTTCTGGCATATGTCACAGATCTATATATAGTGATGGATATGCACTTATACCAATTTACCAAATGATGAAACATCGATAAAAAAGACATTGGAAGTTGGACGAGTTTGAGATTGAAATGATAGCTTAAGAAAATGTGGACATACAAAAACGTCAAAGCATTGCTTATTAATAATAATAATCTATTAATAATAATCAATGCTCATGCATATCCCAAATAGGTTTAACAGCTTAGTCGTAGTTTTTAAAATGTGATATAACCACGCCGGTGAACATAAAATATGGTCCTATTAATTAAGCGGATGTTCCCATAAGCTACATTTACATTAGGTTTTTACTAATTTGGCCTAATATCCAGTGCCCTTGTCATTAAAATGCTATTGGCGCTTTCTAGTGTAAATTGAAACAATCCAACAGATTATAGATTTTTGGACGCCATTTTAACCCGGAAGGAAGCATGATATAGTACTGTGCCCTTGCACACATATCCTAACTCAGCATTATTATGAAAATCTTTTCCAAGTTTGCGGTTTTGCGAATGTGAATGCGTTGAATATGGTGTGATATACGATGATCTCATCCCTCCCCTAGTATTTGATCTCGGTATAGTCACCAGACAAATGTTCTCTCCCTACCATCACTATCCTCCATTTTCCCTGCCGACTTCATTGATCTGTCCATGTCAAAATCCCCAATTCGATTAGTGGGGAAACACACGAAGTAGCGCAGTAAAACATGGGAAAACACTAGATCTAAAAGCCCTTCTTTGACAACTGAGGGATGGCAGCCATCTTGAATTAGGCCTAACACTGTCATCTGGAACCATAAGACGTTTTTTGTAGTTGTTTATTGATAACAGCGAATTCCATTTAGTCATTTTGTGTCACTGTGACATGCAATGGTGTTGACCGAATGAAATCATGCTATTTTTAAGCCAAAACTGAGATAGTTTTTGTTGGATCAATATCGAAAAATCGCAATTTATAAGCACATATGCCTAATTTGTGCTGCCTGTCGGGCAGCATATATAAAACATATACTAATAATCATAGCCATACGTGCACCATATATATATATATATATATATATATATATATATATATATTCAGATGTGCCATCTCAAATTTCATCTCAATGTGCAAATATCCGGTCACAATTCCATACAAAAGTTGCACATGGGGCTTACAAAATATGTAAATTTATCCGGTTTAGTATCATGTGCAAAACATAGGAAAAAACTTCAGGACATGGAGAATGTGCAATTAAGGGGGTTTCTACTGTACCACGAATTCAAAGCCAAGTTATGAAGTGTATAACGTAACTTTGCATAAGTCACAAAGTGAGTTTAAAATACAAAAATGCCATCTTCAAAACATTTAAAACTTCCCTTTTGATCATCCATATATTCTTTGGAAAATAACTTATAGTCCAAAATTCACGAATGAATAAATAATAGACTACTCTCCAGAAAACATCGTGTTGCATCGTATAAAAGCGAGAGTACATATTTTGTCATTAGCATCGCAAGTAAAGGGTTATCCCCTCCCTCTTCCTACTCCGAATTCCATAAATTGGCCCAAATCACCTAAACACAATTCTCCATTGTGATTGCGAATTTCACCACAAGAACACCTAAGGTGTAAACAACCTCGTTACAAAATCATGAGTTGGGCAAGACCTGTTCACAATGAGTTCCCAACAACGGGCTCTTTGTGTACCAAGCAGACTTTCTGGACCCATTCAACACCTTGGATTTAAACAGTCGTTGTACATGGCACAAAACACGGAGGGATGGTAAGGAGCTTAAGGGGATCCGATGAATTCAAATAAGCTTGCATTACGGGATGCGTGACCACAAATCAACTGTTGACGTCCACAATGGCATGTTACTGCATGAATTTATTGGCATAGTTTCACATGCATGCAAGGTTTAATGTAATCCGACAACGATGCGTGCATCTAGATTGAGGCTCATCAAAATTCCTCGCGTATATATTCGCATGTACCTGAACTCGCATTTTTTTTTCTCTCCAAAAATACCCACTGTGTTTGCACTGTATTTCGCTGCGAACAAGAGCGAAATGGGCACAAAATCACCAGAAGCCGTAAATATGTGCGGTAGAATGAACGATGGCGAACAGGACGAGCAGGTTTCATTGTTGTTTTGCAAAACCGGAAATAAATCATCAGAATCTTGCTCGAGTACTCTGTATGTAAATGATTAGTTTGTAGTTTGCATCTTTGACACCATCACGTGGCTTTTGATTCATTGTACAAGTGGAGTTGAAATAGCTACAAATGCACAGCACATGGATAAAGCTCATTGTAATTGCAGGTGTTTTCCAGCATGCACCAAAAGAAACATGAAAATACACTTTGCTACCTTGGTGTGTCTAGAAGTGTTTGCGAAACATGTGTAAAAAAAAACTGCCATTTTCTGACGCATTTCGATGTTTCCTTGCGATCGCTCAAGAGACGATCCGAATCAAAGGAAAAACTACACATGTTCCGTAAAACATGTTGGAAGTTTTTGTTCAGTATTTCTTGTGTATGTTTTATGTGTTTGTGTACGTTTCCTCTGGTGCATATCTACCTTTATGATTTAATAATGGTTCATATTCAGGATATAGAGATGGTCCAGCATAGGGCAGCCAGATTTCTTAAGCACGATTACCAACATTCCGCGAGTGTGACAGAAATGCTCCACTCTAAATTGGGGCACGTTGAGATCCAGAAGCGAAAAGTTATCTCTGGGGTTATTCAAACGTTTTAATCTATCTTGTAATTCACATCTTGTTTCCCATATTTTAATGCCTATCGACTACTATAGGAGCAGACATAATCACTCAAATCTTTGACCGAGCTTCGTGCCAAGAAGGATGCTTACTATTGGTCCTTTTTGCATGCGTTTAGACTATGGAATAGCCTTCCTGGCTAAATCCAGATTTAGTAAAAAATTCAATTTAACAATGATGCCTAAGTTGCTACTGGCGTAGGAGCATTCTCCTGAAATAATTGGGAGCGACCTCCCTACCATATGAAATTTATTTTCTAATTGTAGGGTACCGAGTTGAATTGAAGTTATGGAGAGAGCATCTGAAAAGGCTTGCATAGAGATAATCAGTGCCCAATTACATGGATATTTGGCAATTTCACCATTTTTTAGGTGAAATACTTGGAACATGTTCCAAGTTCATGCTTGCGTCGGGTCAAGGCTCTTTCCTTACTAACAGGTCTACCACGTTCCATCTCATACATTTTTGGCTCACAATCAACAACCAGAAGCGCCACACGATAAACAGCAAGACACCAGACTAACCTTTAAAGAGAATACGAAAAAATGCCTTCAACGAATGCAAACAGATACATTTAAACCGCCTGCATATTTTCTGATGCTCCCTCCTCGTGTGCAAATAATTGTACCTTTTGTATGAAGCCGGCTTCTATCACAAAGACAATATTTGTTATTTCTTTTTGAAAGCGAAGATGGAACAGGCCTAAAACGCCCTCCCAATGTTTACAACACACAAAAAAGCATCACAACGTGCAAAGTTGAATATAGGCTTGAAGTAGTTTTCTTAGAAATGCCTCTTTCCAACGCGTGCTAATCTCACCGGTTTTTCTGTAAATAAATAATAAAATAACATAGCAACGAAGGCGCCTGGCGCAAAGAAATTAAGTTAATTTTGACTGACCTTAGCAGTAGTGGCAAATAAATTATCATTTTTGTTAAAGATTCGGCCAACCACAATCGACATTGGAATCTGGTAACTTGTTAAGAGGGATTTTACAATTAAAGTTATGTCCTTAACGATAATAAAAAAATCCCAATAAAAAAATCTCCAACTACGTGAAATGCTTAGATTAAAATAAAATTTGACACTTACATAGAACAATAGTGTATAGGAACAAAAATTAATTATAAAATGTTCACCGGTGGCCTTTACACATGCCCTGAGTCTAACGCGTCATTCTTTGATTGATGAATCGATTATACGCTGCATGGTCAAGTTCAATCCAAGTTTTCTTAATTCGTAGTTTCAAGTCTTCGATATTATTAATCTTCGATTTGTAAACCTTTTCCAGGAGAACTCCCCAAATTTTGTAGCATTTCAGTCCGAGATTTGTCGCATGCCCGGAAGAAGTTTTTCATTTAAATGGAAGCATTTTTCACGAAGTTGTGAATTTTTGGGGGGCTCCACTTTTTTATGACTCACTGTGTGTATACACTATCAATCGCATATCCTGAACAAATTCGTACAAAGCAAACAGGCGTTATAGCAAAACTGACAGTACCTTGTTTGGCAACTAAAAAAAACTAGATATTTTCACCCCAGCATTCTTATGATTATGCATAAGCAGTTAGTTCCCATAGCTAATCGATGATAAATGGACAGGATAGAAACATCGTTATGGCCCACGAATGCGAATTCATAAAAAGGACAAACGTTATGAAAAAAAAAAAATCCTTCAGCATATGCTCTATAGAAGTTAAGTCCAAACACCAATGTGGCCTCTAAACTTTAGGACAGTGCATACAGCGCATCCGGCAGCCATTTTCTTGTTATCCAAGACTGAAACACCGTGATGCAAAACCCAAAAGGGATCGATAAAAAATACGTGCTCCGCAATCTGAAATCTTCCCCAACCCTCGCATTGCACGGCATGCCATTTCGGTTGTTGGGAATAGTTACTAATGCGGCAATAGTGGCGAAGTACCAAAACCACCCTCGAGGTATTCGGCCTAGGTCTGTACGGAATTTGCGGAAAAACTCAAAAGGAGAAATGGCAACCTGAATAATTCATGTCCTTCTTCCTTTTTCAGATGGGAGGCTATGGGCTGCAATGCGGCAAAACAACTGAAATGTCACTAAATTTAGACTAATTTGTGTCTCTTGGCTGACAAACCCCTCTTTGGAAGTTGCACCTGGACGCATACTGGCAAACAAGAGATGACCAAATGGTTACAAAGCAGATAAAAAAGACATTAGCATGCACATCAGTGCAACATCCATCAGCATTGGGAAGATTGGGTTATTAAACTCAATTTAAGCAGTCTTGGAAGTAAAGATTTTGTTCTACAAAGACAATGGCCAGTTACATCACGCTCCACTAAATTTAAACAGCAATTGAAAATGGTGTAAACAACGATGACAATGGTTGAAACAACCATAGCACGCTCTATATGCTACAAAGCACATGGATGGAATTTTTTGCAAGTGAATTGCTTTTTGATCACAGAAACATCTCTCAGGATATTGAGCATTCAAAGGGCTTTTCCACGTGAGAGAAAGTCGAGATGCTCTCTACAGCACGTGCAAAATTGCGCGCGCTCTTGTTCGAGAGCTGCACTGATAGCAGCTCGCAAAATACGAACCATGTTCGAATTTTGAGAGCAGCTGTCGAAATGCTTATGTAAAATGCTGGGAAATTTTGTGGAATACGAGATGTATGACGAGTAACTCGCGCGAGTTAATCTCACCTTTGTGCATTTGTGATAACACGCTTGGATTAAAAATATAAGATTTCTTAGAAGTCTGCCATGGTGAATATTCTGAAGAAAATAAAATAAAAAAAATCAAACGTTGCAGGACAGCATAACCATACCTGGAATCTAAATGAATGGCCCAAGTATGTCAATGGTAAATTGAATAGCACTCGCTGACCACAATTCATGATGGGACATAGATACAGTGAGTTACCATGCCGGATACATGTAATCATAATTCACACGAGTTAGGATTACGGCTCCTTGGCATCAATGTTTAGTCTTCGTTTGGGTCTATTAACAACAAAAAAGTCCATGTTCAACTAGTCCTTTTGGCCATTTATCATCTAGATGTTAGGCTAATGCGCGTTAAGGCTCACTTCTCGCATGGCTTATTTATGTGAAAAGAGAAAAAAATGCTGTGAAAAATTTCTTTCCTTGGCACGTCAGATACAGCCGCAGACAGACATAAAGAAGAGGACGGCAAAACCATCCAGGCGGAGAAAAGAAACGTAGCGTTGCATAAAAAAGCGTGTTAAATATAGTTTAAAAGATTAATTAACATTGAAATTCCTCCCACGTACAAGAGAGGGATTGCAATCTGCAACAATAAAAAAAAAAATTCTCACTTTTCATTCCATAAACCTTACTTGAGGTACCCTAGCTGCAGCTAGCTATAATTGTGCCGGCACAATCTACTTTTTATCAAACTGAAACGAGTTTATATATAAGCTATTTTTTGGTTCATCTTGAATTGATGCCAATGAACCTTTTCACGACTTTCCCTGGTCAGCGGGTGCTCAGCAGTAGAATTCAAGCCTCCAAGAACAACCAATAGGTGGAAGCCCATTTCAACAATTCTGAAAAGGTTGTCAGAAATTCAATAAATTTATCTATACATTCAGAGAAATTTCTAGAAATTCGACCACATAAGCAACCATTAGTGTCATTTCTGGCAACGCCCCCGGAATTCTCTGGGCTGTGATTATCATTTAGAAGTACTTTTTTAATGGCAAGTTAACGATATAATCACTATATTGGATAAGCATCTCCTCCATGGCTTGACAAAAACCAAATGAGACAACTAAAAGGCCATGATATGTTCCCAAGCATTCTGACAACAATTATTTAACATATATTTAACAGGGGAGAACTTCAGCAGAAACCTTAAAAAACTGGGATCCAAAGTTCTAACCAGTTTTTATAAATAGTTACCCTAAATGAAGACTTTTGGCACCATGGTGTGACATTTATGAAAATTGTTTCATAAATATCATCGATTTGTGCGTCGTGTAACCAAATAACAATGGAATGAATTTTATCACAGTTTCTCAGAATTGGTGGCTTTTCCTTAGTGTTACCTGTGAAGATTGATTAGAACCAATATAACTTATGTTTTTTTTTTTAATTTGTTAAGAATATTACTGTAAACTACTTACACGTATTAAATTATTCGGATGCGTAATTACTACTAATTAGGTCAAAATAATGCAAGAATGAATTTAGGATGAACCAGTTTCTTTTAAGCGTAACAAATTTTCCGTTACACATTTGTAATATAATAAACTGCTTGGCTATTCCCTCGGTAGTCTTTCAAATATGGTTAAATTTCACTTTGAGACCCCTATCGATGCATCATTGTGTCAAAGCCAGCAATGCAGTCCAGAAGGATCCATGAAATCAAGCATAAAATGGGCCCATATACCAGTGTCGAGGGCCCCAGACATTCATTATATCCTTCCCAACAGAGGAACAAAAAATGATAGCAAACCAAGTAGTACTGCTGCAAAAAAAAGGATTAAAACGAGGGGGATAACATGCACCTAGACCTACATTAGAGACCCTCATATCTGGATTGCACCTCTGAAAGTGAGGGTCTCATGGTTTTATCCCCCCACTTTCATCTCCCTAGCTCGTAAATCCAACAAGAGGGGGTGTAATTCAGCTCGACGATAGGCCTAATATTCCCTTACCCTAACCCACTTCGAGAGCATGAAGCAAACCAGGGTCAGGGAACAATCCATCCGTGGAAGTCCCTTTTGTGATTCCGTAGATGGGCTCAATTAAGCGGCAGGGCTGAAAGGCTGAGGGTCAGGTGTGGGCGTCGACAGGATCCGAGGATGAGGGAGGGGGGGGGGAGGAGTATAAGGCGAGGGTGACGGGACATAAATGCGATGCCAGGGATGAGCAGACTGCGAGAGGGGGGCTATAATGGGCAAAACACGAGGGCACGGTCACACGATACCCACAGAAATCTTGGCGAGGGGTTGTTTGGGAACCATTGCTGATCACAAACCGAGATAGGGAAGAAAAACAGATCTCGTTTCAAGCTTGTATAATGGGAATACAGCGGCACGTTGCCAGGATTTTGCAATACAGCTGCAAGAAATCCAAACGCCTTGATGCGGAGGAGTCGGATCTCTTTGCTGCGGTTTCGGGATTTTCAGGGCGATTGGCCATCTTTCAAAAATCCTCCAGAAATGAAATTTCCAACTTCCCTGACTTTTAAACAATTCCCCCTGACAACACTCAATGGATTAAAAATTCAAAAATATGACGGCATATCTAACAACCATCGTGTAAAACTTGGTCAAGGAATTTACTTTAAACACAGCTTGCAATATGCACCAACTGTGATTACATTTTTTAAATAAATCATTTTTTTCCAGATTATTCCAGGTCTAGACAACTTCCCAGACTATTCCAAGCAGAAACAGGCATTTATCCATCAAAGAATGAATCAATAGCCCTGCAGAGCCTAAACAAAATCTTCCTTTGACGCCATTTTGTTCTGGGGAAATCTTGCATCAAACAGTTGCATAGAAAGGGTGGATTTCTATAGGTGGCATTTAAGTTGCAGTATAGACCCTCCAAAAACGATATTGGAGGAAATATGCTGCTGTTGATCGAGACCACCCATAATACAAAATCAATCACTGCCTATTTTTTTCTCTTCAAAAACTTGAAGCATTTATCATTCAAAATCCAAACATGAATAATTAGTGAATAAATCACCTCTGAAAAAAGCATGTTTCTATAATAAAATTGATAAAGAAACGTTATAACATCGAATGCAAAATGAAAATACAAGTTTCCAGGCAAGCTATTTACTGGAAAATGACCTGCAGTTTACAGCATTTCATCAAAATGATAATAGCTGAAACGATTTAGGATAGCAATTGTAAACACTTCCTCACACCTGCGCTGTAGACAATTTTAGTATTCATTTCCCAGTAGTTTTCTTTCCAAAAGCCATTTACATCGAGATCGATCATTCCAGGCTTATAGCGTGAGCACATAAAATGCTCGCCACATTTAGGGGTCGTAACTTCAAATAACTTATCCAGAAGCCAGCATAAGGTAGGTATATACATACAGGCTGCTGAAACACGTACCACGTAATCCATCCTTGGTAATTAGTTCCTACTGCCCAAACGGGGATGGGGGAGATGTGTTGTTCGCAAAAATGCGCATATTACCGCTGTTCATGGCGATTACCAACCATTGCAAACACGCACACACAAAAAGGGAGGAGAGATCTGAAGAATACTCACACATGATATCCAATGTGGCAGGTAAGCTCGTCAGTGAAAATCCTGTGGTCGAATTGGTGGCAATGCACTGGAATTCTCCCAAATCTCTGGCCTTGTCCGCCCTAGTGATGACCAGGTTGCTTCCATTTTGATAGCGTCTTGTCGTGTCTTTCAAAGAGTGGCCACCGAGGGTCCATGAAAACACCACGGATTTAATGTCCGACACATTGCACTCTAGGATTGCACCTTCTCCGCTCACAACACTTTGGCTCTTTGGCTGAACGTTGAAATAAAAGTTATCCTGACCGGTTGTAAATGTGATCGTCACACCTACAAAATGGACAAGCAACAGTTATCATCAACAATCGGACATAACATATAGCAGGCAATTCATAGTATGCAGACACCACTCTAGAGCTAATTAAGCTCAAGTTGTGATAAATTAATTTTCGCTGTCTAATATTGGCAGTTTTATCCCATTGCGAATCTAAAAGTTAAAACACACCTTTCGCACACCAAGTTTACATAATGCATATAACCACTTTTATTCGACAGGTATAGGCAGATCAGGATTTGTACTTTGGCCTTCAAACGGTCAATTTCCAAATTAAAGTATGCAAATTTCAAATTAAAATTCCTGAAATGCAACAGAAAAAATTCCAGTAATGCCAATTTCTATATTGGCGTTTACGGTTTTGAAACATTTTGTCGAATTTGTCAATACGGTGGATTTTTAATGCACATTAGGAATGTGATAAATTAAATGAGATACTCTTTTCAGTACAATTTTAGAGTAAATCATTAGCATATTGGTGAATCTGTAGACTATAGATGCTTTGGGGTGAAATTAATCATTTTAAACTTTCGATGAATTTATCGAAAACTGCAAATACGCGCAAACTGAAACAGATTTGACAGATGGAACAACTTGACACGGACGAATAAAGCTAACAATTTAGTACGTTGACATCGTATTTTAATTAGGACAATTCGTTCAGGATTTGACAATAGGTCGTACCCGTTATTTATGAGTGTTTCCATATTTATAGGCCTGTAAGATGATTTAAAAATGAGTTACTGATCCACCACATAGAAGGCTTGTTGGACCAGTCAAGAACATGTCATTGAAAACCCGAATAGATATGAACAGAGAGTCAGATGGCAACCATTTTAAACCTTTATCTGTACCCATTAATAATTCAGACGTATGGACTACTGAAAACTAGTTTGGCATCCTTGTTAAAGGGGAGCTAAAACAAGGAGATAACGTTATAAGGAAAGCTGGTGGACAAACCTTTCGCTAGCTTCAAAAGAAGCCCACTTTTAAATACGATTTGCTTAAAGCGTTCGGTATCACTGAAACAAAGAAATGTGGAGTACTGGTCAATGTTGACCTCAAACGCTCAATTACCTTGGGTCCTTTGAGTACAATTACGGACAAAAGGGCATACTATAGGTCATGGCAATTGAAGATGTCTTCAGGGAGACAACTGGACGAAGATCAATGAACGGCTTTTGTCCACATTGTATGAAGTGGGGTTTTGGTTGGATTTTTTTGCTAAAAATAAGCACCGATATACCAATCGTTGTTCAGATTGGTGGATCAATGGCAATCTTTCCGCATCTAGTTGCATTTTAATGACCGAATTCAGGGGACTTTCATTCTGGAGGGATGCTGGGACGGCATTTTCTGTGGTAAACCATCTGTCATCTCTCCGGCGGATTTATTTATTTTTCCATCTAAAAAAACCAACAAAAAACATGCGACAGCGAGGGAGAAAACCCAAAGTGATCCTTGACATGGTCCAATCACCGAGAAAATCACTCACCACAATAATAAATCTCGTCTCAAATGCTGCATTGCAACCATATTTCGGATCAATTAAGGGATGTTCAAATGGAATCCTATCACTTTTTAAAAGCGTGATCTGAACTTGAATATGTTCATTGAAAGACGAACTTGGTCGATTTTTTTATTATTATTCAAGAACAGGCATCAAACTGTATTTATCTTGTTTATTACAAGTTTACGACAAAATGAAAATTCTAGGATACTATATATTTCTTCTAGGAAAAATATTATAGGTATCATTTGAAATGTGTGGCCTGTTTAATTTCAAGTCCTTTATTTTAAAAACGTGTGCTGGTTGGTCGCCTAACGACAATTAATTTCGGAATTTCATTCATTTCAGGGTCCCCACATTTTTTTGAGAATGAAATTCCCTGACATTCCAAGTTTTTTCAGGACATTTTTGAATTTTTCCATGACGTTTATCCAAAGATGTTTATTTGCAGTAAAATGGTAAAACAAATTGAAACATTAACATTGGAAAGCATTTGTAAGTTCAATATTTTAAACTTATTTGTTAATTTAATCTTTTCCAATCATGGCTTAACAAGTTTATGGTAAATTATTGTCAGCAAAGTCTTGGTCAGAAATATTCCAGTACTTACCAATTTGTATAGCTCCCTGACATTCCAGGATTTTCCAGGTTGTGGGAAACTTGCATTTGTTAAAACATTAGTATATATCTACATTCAACATAAGCTATATGGTACTTTGTAACACTTATACAATCTGGCAAGGTAACTATTATTATTGCATAACGTTATTCTCGCGACTTAGATCTAAACTTGCCCAACTCATAAAAAATATCCCGTAAAACAATTTCAACAAAATGATTTAAGCGTCGACAAATTCAGCTTGCATCGTTGTTCCTCCTTCATCACTCATCAGTCATTCAGATGAGGATTGCATAAAACACATTTGACCACATAACACCCCTAAGACCTGTTTTAAATTATCTCCTGCACCCCGCATTTACAAAGAGCTTTTTACAACATACGAGTTTAATTACATTCAAAAGTCTGGTGCTGAATCACTCCCTAACTTATCCCCTCCTCAAAGGAGACCTTCATAGCCATAGCCCTAGTCTCGCTTTATAGGTTCCAATGAGGGTGGCCATGTGTGACAGCCAGCAGTATGATGGACTTGGATTCGCTTACGAATTTGTGCAGATAGAAACTGCTGATATATGTCTCGCCTTTGCCAGCATTAAATGTGCAATTTTGGCAAAACCTTCAAATCTAGATTTTAGAAAAAAAAGTAGTGCCTTTGAAGATTATAACACCATAATCCTGTGAATGTTCAACGACATATTCACATCCAACACGATTCGGTCTTAAAATAATGCAATGGTCAAAGATAACGCAAATTGAATGTTTTTTAAGTAAAAAACTGAGGCCCATCAAAACACACTTCAATAGGAAAAATCTAAATAAACAAACTCACACAATTAAATAAGCAGCAATTTAGCATTTTTTTAAAATCTAAAGTACCAATGTGAAGCAAGTTATTATACTGCAAATCAGATGGGGCTTATTAACTTTATTAAGCCTCTAGGCTATGGAGAAATATGTTGAGCCTGCAGCAATGGTCTCAACAAATTACTTGAAAGTGTTATTCAATTCAATACCATACAGAGCCTACGGTGATAGTGATTACAGTAACATATCTTTCATAGACATTACAAGCCTAGGTCACACAACATGTATTTTATATTAATCTTTACCATATACCGTACACGTAAATACATATTTCGCTTTGTATATAGTATTTGAAAAAACGTTTGAAGGAATATATACCGAAGGCATGGCAAAAGTGTATTATATCAACACCAAACTCAGATCATTACCAAGTTGTTCAGACAACCATTTTTAAATTTTTAATTGGAGATGCATTCAACCCAATTAGAGGCTCGATAAAATTAATTGGTGTAACAAAAGATTTAAAAAGTGGAAGAGGGGAACAAATCCCCACCTGCTCCAGGCCAGCATTCCCTATCAAAAGAGCCGATGACAAGCACAGCGGCTTGTCAAAGTCAAGACTGAAAATATTGAATCGAGACATTTGCTTACCAATGATAAACAGCACGAGGGACTCAAACCGAACAGCCATGATTCCCGTTTAAGAAAACAACTAGCTTTTACACATCTTTAGTTGAAAAACACGCGAAATCCATCTTAATAAAATGCACTCTGGATCCTTTGTCTCGACAGGCACCGCACCATTCTTAAAACCGTTCCTAACGAAGCTGCCAGTCGAATGAGAGCTGAAGAGCGATGACCTAAAATGCAAGTGACACGTGCCGCACATCTATCGCCATCTAGCGGGTATTTTAGTAAACAGAATAGGTACAATAGGACCGCTATTAGGACCTGCTGCATAGTAGGACCAAAAATATGCATAATTCGCCCTCTTTTTCATGTGCCACGATATGGACCCGTTATCCAGAGTGCACTGTATTTTACAATTTTATAACATGGGCGCCCGCTGGGAGAGGGGAAGGGGTAAACACTTGCCCCCCCCCCTCCTGGATTGATTGATAACATGTTTTACAAATTCGCTCAGTAAATTAAAAGTACATTAAAACATTACTACAAATATTTTGCCGCCCCCCTAGAAAATTTTCTGCGGGCGCCCTTGCCCAGAAACCAAAACTTATTTTGGGGGCCCTAGCTCACATATCCGTGAAAAGGACCGCTATACTGCTGCTGCTGAACTTACAACCTAATACATATGCTATTACCAAAACAAAGACGAAGCCCTACGTCAAAAAAATATAATAATAATTAATACCTGGGCCTATGGGCCTTCAGGGAAGCACGCTTATGTCTGTGTTAGGGCCCTAGACATTAATTGCTTTCGCTACCTGATACACCTCTAGTAACAATTAAGAACAGGTAATCACATGCTAGTTAATTTAATTGAAAATAAATGTTGTTTAATGTTGTTGGTGGTGATGGGGATGGGTGAGATTTAGGGCCCAGATTGTTTAATTTTTTATTTTTTTTTACTTGAAGCGGAGGGTTGCAGTACGGTAATTCTGTTATAACTTATTTTAGACTTATTTACATGTAAAAATATTTGCTATAAACGTCAGCAATAAACTTCAAAAGTCAACAATAATTTGTGTACAGTAAAACATTTATTGTCAAATCAAATACATGCAATAAAAAGCAGAAAACACAATGCACAGCTCAACAAATAATCTGTATACCTGTACTATTTTAATTTCAATACTGATTTAAACAAGTTATCAGATAAATCAATGACATTTCTGGATGATGGACATTTAAAAAGTATAAGGTTCATGTAATAAAAATATGAGTTGGCTGACAATTACAAGTGATAAGCATTTTTTATTATTTTTTTTTAATTCTAATTAGTCATTTTTATCTAGCTGTCATTTTGTATCTAGTTGCCAATCTTTTCTATGTGGTGGTAACGAGAAAATGTCACATCTTAAAAGCTGCATATGGATACAATTAATCTTACAATTTTTTTTTTGTTGCAATATAAAACATCAATGAAAACACTTGTTATCGTAGACAGTAAGACAGTGTTATTCACCAGCTAATTAGGTCATAGCCTTTTCTAGAAATGTTGAATTCAGACAACAGGTGGCTGGCAGCCTTAGCAGGTGAATAACAATATATGCATAACATGTATACTGTACAAAAAAGCATATTGATATAAAAAGGCACACTTAATTTCGTATACTATATCAGACAGCACCAAACTGTAGCAGCAGTTAAAAAGATTATAAAAAAATGGAAAAAGTTGGTTTCATCGTGATATACTGAAGAAAGTTTGGACGGAGAACAGTGATAAGGTTCTGACAAGTGAAGTACATTGTGGCATACTCAAATATTAGCCACTCGTATATTACATGCATTTACCTTCAGCAAATATATATAAAAAATGATAACAGACAGTCACTTGAAAGTCAGTACCGCTGTTATTTTCTTTGGCAACAGCACAGGTTATCTAAGGATACATAAACATTCATAAAGGAGTCTCGGCACCATGACTCACACGATTCATAACTAGACTTCACTTTCTCGTTTAGAACCGTTTTTACAGCTGATGTGCATTTCAAGGGACCTTTAGTAGTTGCAGAGCCGCCAGAGCGCGCACCTTGGACGTTCCTTTCCTGGAGTGCAGGACGTTGGGGTACCAACTTTGAACCGTCTGCAGGCCCATTGCCCAGCACCATACTGGCCCCGTTGGGTCTTCGGGTCCGACCGTAACAAGTGCAGTCGCTGTAATCACACATGCCGTAACGGTACCCTTGGTTCTGGCAACTCCTGTTACACACCTGTTCGTCTTCACTCGTTACGCACTCCATAGCGAATCCTGTGATTTATCACAAAAAATAGCATAATTATCATCAGTTATTATCTGATGTTTACTGAGTTTTCACTTTTGGGAATCGAAGATCGGCATTTTTTGGACAACAGTAGCTTGAAAGTTCAAAAATGAATTTTACATAAAAACAAAGATGATATAAAATTCTTGAAAATTAAGAGGAATAAAGTTTTTCGCATAATTTAACATAAAGCCGGCTCTCCACCAAGACGTGCATGTGCTACGTACTATACAAGTATTTACACAAATATGCAAATAAGTTTGCCCTCCGGGTTTATTTCACCCGCCATTTCGAAATATATGTAAATATCAAAATTGTGCACCTATTAAATGATGTTAATATATATTTACAAAATGGCGGCTGAAACAAACCCGGAGGGCAAACTTTTTGGCATATGTTTGTAAAAACGGGTTTACACGTACAGTCTTGGTGGAGAGCCAGCTTAATTGGGCACAAACTAGTAACTACCACCATTTTGTGCAACAACCCATGGGTAAAAGAACAAATCGGAAACTACTTTAAACTGGTTAATTACCATGATGCTAATTAAGGGAAATAATTAACTTGGATTTTTCACTATATACATATAGAATGAACATTTAAAATTACTTTTGTTACTAATACAAACTCATGGTAAAGTCTGTCTACTCACCAAATGCCTGCACTGCGATTAAAACTGCACAGCCCAAGAGTATATTACTTGAGAGATTCATTTTGAATATTGCCTATAAATAAAAATGCATACATGTAAACATCTCCATCCAATATTTCGGCGTATTCAAAATGTTTACGTGTTTATATAAGGTGGAAAACAGGTGGGACATTTCCTGAAAAATTAACGTCATTCGTACGTGGTTTACGTTTCATATATTTTTTCTTCTCACCCAAAGTATACAATAAATAAAATAGCATGCCATCTGGTTTCCATGTTAGAGCAATAAAAGCTGTTGTAAACAAACCAAATCACTTGTTTTGTATTTTTAAAGTTTTTTTGGCTTTTTTGTAGACTTCCAGTTTTTATAGTGGAAACTAAAATCGATTTCATTATTGAAAACTTTACCTCTTTCTCAACTTTAAAATTTAAGTTTTCAAACTTTAAAAAATATACAGGGCCTACTCTAAAACAAAATGTGCATTACTAGTTTATAAGATGGAACTTCGCTATACTGTATATATACGTTTGAAAACCAAGGACTTATAGTGTAAAAAAATAAAAAAATAAAAAATAAATATATATGTAATCTATTAAATAGTTCTCAAATTTGTAGTATTAAGTGGTACATTTTAGTACATGTTGAAGAAAATTCTGAAATTTTGTAATTTTGTAATTTTGTAATAATAATAATAATAATAATAATAATTGAAAAATCGAAAAATTCTAAACAAATCGCGCAAATAGATCCGCCACATTTTCTCATATTATAGTATGTTTTTAAAATTTATCAAAACGATCCATTTCTTACCATGAACGTTGATGATCCTAATGCTTTTGCTATCCAAACTTGTTCAACAATTCTAAAGTCTAAACTTGTTGTCACGTTTATATATATACCAATCGAATGCGAGGATGTAATCCCACACAGTTCAATGTGTGTTATACAAATGCTAAACTACGTAATTGTTCCTATTATCAAACTTGTAACTTGATGTTTTCTTTACGAACAGAATTTAACAGGAAATCTGAAGTAGAACGTAAATTTGTGACGCAGACTATACGCTGTCGTAATAAATACTCCTTTCACGAATGAGTCATACTGTACAGGTATGTACGTCCGGTAAAGAATTTCCCTCTAGGCCATGCATAATAGCTATATACATATAGATATCCGAAAAATGATTTATAGCACAACGTATTTCTTGGAATCGGTATGCGTGCACAACATATTTTTCTCGTTATCTGAAATTCTTACCAACCAATTTTGAAAAGGCATTTCCTAAACGTGACAAGAATTGTAATTATAGATTGCCAAAAGGAAGAAAGTGATAATTGATTTATGCATAATGTTTCATGAAACAAAACAGGACCTTAGTATAGCCCCGAGCGTCGTTAAATAACCTTCAAAAAAAATAAACAAAAAAAAAGCGTAATCGTCGATTAAACTAATCTGAGATTACTACAACTTTCTGCAATATGAAACTTTTGTATATACATACATTCAGTGAAAGTATGCTATTCGATGGAGGATATGGATGAAGTCATTAATGTGTGCTCATATTCCTCTGATCGCCCTCACAATATTTGCTAACTCACTTCCCGATAATGACATTACAGTAAAGAAATAATGGACCTTCCTCAAAAAATCGAGAACAAAGTTTTACATTTCGGATACACGTGATTATAGCACAATGACACACTGCTCTATACAGCCTTGTCATGTTGGTTTACAAAATCACCCACTGCTTCCTAAAAAAAGGACCCCGAAACACGCGTCTATCACTGATAAGCATAAACTGAGATCATCAGGTATTGCAGATGTAAAATTTACATTAAAGTGCCAATATGATGCATTGATATATTGGTGAAATAATCGGCAACAGACATGAATAAACTTGTGAAAAACTAAGTAATTAATATACTAGAGCTACTCAAACAGACCCCAAAAATATCGTACATGTCTGCAGTTTATCAGTTAATTGGGGCCATAGTACATTTGCTGACCCCATTTTTAAAACGACGAGTGTTTATAAATATATATATACGTTATCAGTCGTTTAAAGGAAGTGAGGATATTTTTTAAGAAATTTATCCCAATTGCCAGTGCTGAGTCCATCAATGCATATGAGCTTACTACATCATATGTATCATGTTTAAAGAAGGTATAGTTAATTGTGAAATCCAAAGGGATGTTTGACGATAACTCACCAATATAACATCAACGAAACTTAACAAGGAATCATTTCAAATATTGCTGTAATATAAATCCATATACAAAATGAAATTGCGATTTCAACGTCTTAATGTAAAATTGTTGTAACTAACACTATGGTAAAGTCCATGATTTCGTCCTTTGGAATTCGTGTCATAAAATGCAATTGTTCCACGATCCGAACGAAAGAACACTGGTTCAAAATATAGGCTGAGCAAGAGATGATGGCCGTGGCCAACAACAGCTTATCTTCTTTGACGAGGCTGATCTTGGGTGCATCTTGCTGGGGATCGATGCTCTCTTTACCTGATATCCTCTTGAACAAAGTAGAGTAGATTTCATCTCTCTGCAAATAGGTAATGTCAAGCACGTGTAGACCTACGTCGTACAAACTTTTAACATTCACTTGGCTATCGTTTCTTCCCAAGGCTTCCAGAAGTGTCTCCAGGTAAACCAGAGGCGTCGCAAAGCCTATCTTGTATCGCACAGTTTTCAGCACTCGAAGCTCCGAACTCATGATGCCGTTTAAACGATAGGTATAACCGGCCTTTCGCAGAAAGATCATCAGTTGGCCAACACTAACTGTTTTTCTGTGACAGTAAAACTTGCTGGATATCTGAATGCATGTCAGAACACGCAGCAAAATTTGCTTTTTCACCCTTTCCAAGATATCTCGCCAATGTCTATCCCTCTTATCCGGCTCGTAATTTTCCTGCACGTATTTATAAAGCTCGCCGATATGATTGACAATAAACACTTCAAATAATTCTAGTGAATGATATTTCACTTCGGGCGACTGTCCGAAATGGTCGCAAATTAGTAGAATGAGTTCGACAGCGAAGCCATTTTTAAAATTGTCCGGTGTCTGGTTCTTTGCTTTCAACTGCAATTTTTCCAAGTTTTCCGATGCCAGAATAAACAGCCAATCCTCCAAAAGGTCGGAGGCAATGTTGTTAGGCTTTACCGTGAATAAAGGTTCGGCCTGGGCCTCGAAAATCGCAAGATCGGACGAAGCCATTTTCAAACGCTTTTGAAAATTCGAATAGCGAACCCTCATCGTATGCAATTTATGAAAGGCACGCGCGGCAAGAACGGCGCTTTAGCAAACAGATGTCGTAAGCAGACGCGAACAGTGCATGTGTCAACTTGGCAAAGTTTCAGAATTTGTTGAGATAACTTTTTCATTTTAAATTATAAATGGATAATCGTCATGCTAAGGCATCAGTTTCTGCCGATGAACAATTTGCGATTCAACTGCAAGCCGAGGTACGGCTACAGTTATTGTATTTGAGGAGAATGTCCGTCTTGTAGAAAGGTTTAAAAGTTTCACATTTCATTGTAATTTCATTCTAGTTTGACAGAGAGTATAAACTTTCACAGCAAACTGAAGAAGGAGATCGTAAATTAGCGTTAAGATACTCTGCATCGCATACTATTTCTGATTCAGAGTCCGAAACGGAGGTTTCAAAGAAAGTCCCTAAAGAAAAGACACCCATCCTTCTTTCGGATTCAGACAGCACTGATGTTGATATGAATGAAGTGATGAAACAATATAGCAAGACAACTCCAAATGACAAAAAGACATTAGATTTGCATGGCAAAAATTCAACAGAGCTTCCAAAGATGCAGAAAGACGGTTCAGAGAAGCCATATCAAATTAAGAAAGCGGTGTCGGAGCAGCAGCTACGAAATCGACCAATATGTCAATACGGGAACAAATGTTATAGGAAGAATCCAGAACATTTACGAGAATTTAAACATCCAAACACGAGTGACGAAGGTTTGTTTTGATATTTAGTTAAGTAAAATGTCTTTGTGATGATAATAGTTGATGACAGAGTGTCGCTTTTCAGATAAACTTACTAATATTCCCTCACCAAAAAGATTCAAAATGAAAAGAGAAAATGAAACAGGGCTTTACCTAGCGAAAGTCAAAGGCATACCTGCGATTCATAATCAAAATGTATTAGCTCTTGATATCAAAGGTAAGTCAAGGAAATCTTTCGTTTTTGTTAAATATTAAAGTGCATAGACAGCTCTGAGTCTTCAAAGAGCACAATTACTGAATGTGCCCTACAAATTCTATATTTAGTGTTCCAAAATTATCTTAATACATCACTTCTTTTCTCTTTAACAGACATTTTATCACCTTCCATGGGAAACCTGAAATCGTCTGCACAGTTTAATTACATCTTTGAAATTCCATGGCTTGTGCAACAATATCCTCTTGAATTTAGGTACAGAAAATATTGTTATCGTACTTTAAGAGAAAGTTTGAGAACGTCATATTTGCATTAACCAGTGATATTTTTAATTTTTATTTTATAGGAATAAGCCTTTGCTGCTGATTCATGGAGAAAAGCACGAATCCAAAATGGCTTTAACGAGAGATGCGCAGCCATATAAAAATATCACACTTTGCCAAGCACCTCTCGATATTATGTTCGGAACCCACCATACGTGCGTACCAAACTTGTGAAATATTTTGCAAATTCAGACAGCATGTAATGCTTCACCCATGAAATAATGTGTAACATAAATAATTACTTATGTTTAGAAAAATGATGTTTTTGCTTTATGACGAAGGTTTGCGGATAGTAATCCTTACTGCTAATCTAGTTAGTAGTGATTGGCACCAGAAAACTCAAGGGTAATTAACGTAACAGTATATATTCTCAACGTGTAAATAGGTAAGCAGGGAAAAAACAAAAAATCTTGACCTGTAAATGTACTGTTCATGTTTCAGCATCTGGTTAAGTCCTGTTTTTCCAAAACTGGTGGGCCCTCCATCTGTACTGAACGGCGAGTCAGAGACGTTCTTTAAAAGGGACATACTGGAATATCTCACAGCTTACAAAGTAAAGGCATTATCAGAATGGTGCGAACACATCAAACAGCATGATCTGACATCAGCCAGGTACAAATCACTATAACAGCTCCATGAGCAGTAATTATCACCCAGCAATCAGCCAACTCAATATTACAGAGTTTATCTTATCGGATCCGTACCTGGGCGCCATACTGGAGAGCAAAAGCTGATGTTCGGACACATGAAATTAAGAAAAGTAATGCTATTAAATGTTACTTTTAAAATTGGCCATCTATCACTGCTAACAGAAAAGTTTAATTTTAGATATTGCGTGATGCAGGTCCAGATACAACTACCGTTGATAAAAAATGGCCTGTGATTGGACAGTTTTCAAGCATAGGTACACTGGGTACAAACGCAAATCAATGGTTGACAGGTGAATTCCTCAGTAGTCTAAGCACCACAAAGAGAGCTAATAATTTAGCAACGGTTCCAAAATTACAACTGGTAAACTATACATCCTTTAGGATTCAATATTGGGCAAACATGTATGGATTTGATCCACGAGTTTTGATTGGTTTTAGATTTTTCCATCTGTTGATAACGTGAGAATTAGTTTGGAGGGCTATCCAGCTGGCGCTAGTTTACCATACAGTAACAAAGTTGCAGAAAAGCAGCGGTGGTTAGAGGCATACTTTCAGTAAGTATCAGAATTGGAATTTCTATGATTATAATTTACAATATGGCAATAAAGAAAGCTAAATCTATTCTCTTTCCCAATTTAGCCAGTGGAAAAGTGAAATTCATGGGCGAAGTTGTGCTTCACCTCATATCAAAACCTACGTAAGAGTTTCGCCCAATTACTCCCAAATAGCTTGGATACTCTTAACGAGGTAAAGCTTGACAGATTGCAAAGCAATGTGTGAACACTAAAACTTTCTTCATGATATGAAGTTTACCAGATCTTTATTATGATTTCAGCGCAAATTTATCTAAAGCTGCATGGGGAGCTTTAGAAAAAAAAGGAACACAACTTTCCATTCGTTCATATGAACTCGGGGTTCTCTTTCTACCGAAGATGTTTGTACGTATGGTTATTGATAACACGGCGATTTAAAATGTTTGCTCAGTGCATGACTAATAGTTATGATTAATTGCAGGGAAAGACCGAATTCGATGTTTCCAACATGGATGTGACCGTACCATTTGATATTCCACTGACAGCATACAGAAAACAAGATGAGCCTTGGGTTTGGGATATCGCCCACACTGATGCTCCAGATCGCAATGGGAATGCTTGGCAGCCACAGTGAAATATCAACTTATGTTAAGCAACGGCACAGATAGGACACTTAACTCTCAATTAGTCAGGCTGGTTCCTAGTTGATTGTTTTCAATGGTGGGCCTTTTTAATGCTTTTTTGTTCGGATGGCTTTGCTGAGAATCTCATAGGTACAAAGGCAATCATCATCCTCCTCACACAATGATGGAGAGGTTTCGTCGATCTCGTATCTGTGAGAAAATGAAATAAAATTTAATGTCTTGCACGTGGCCGAGTATCTGTTTGATGTTATAAAATAGTTCAATGAGTAAAAAAGTTAAAATGGAGACAACTTACTTTAAAACTTTAACAAAAAATTCCAATGCTTGGAAGTTGTGCTTGAAAACTGTCAGCACTACTTTTTTCATTTCAGACCTGAAAAAACACAATATGAAATTGTTACAGATGTAGAAATGCTTTTCTGTTGTAACATTTTTAGGGGTTCTGATATTATATTTGAAAATCATGGAAAACAAATATTGCTTGTAAGTTACATAAACCAAGCAATACTTACTGAAATGCTAACAGCTCTAAAATCTGCATCATGAATTTGCCAAGCCCTTTCCTACGGAATCCTTTTTCCAACTGAATTTCATAGCTTCATAAGAAAAAAAAAAGAAATTTATGCATATGCTAATTTATTCTCAATTTAATGCTTTCACATAAAATAACCTTACCAATAAATGACTTCAACATCGTTGTCCAAATCAAAGCGAAAATGCACAAACGCAACTGGGGATTTATTCTCATCGTGTGCCATCAAATACCATGCGGTTTCATCAGTCAATTCCTCTCGTTTGTCATGATCTTTCCATTTTATTTCGCTCTGTTCATACCTATTGTGTGATAAATTAGTCTATGCACTCGCGTAGCAAATACAATTAAATAATCCCACTCACATTGATTTCATATTATTTTTGGTCAGATTAAAAGCCCATTCAGTTTCTTCTGGAGTTAACTTTGTCACTAACTGACACGTAATAGTCAGACTTAGCCTAAGAAGAAAAATTCAAATTTTATTATAAGGTTATTACATATTCAATATTGCCTCGCCTATGGGGGAGCCAAATATGCTCTGCTCACCCATTTCGGTTAAATGTTTGAAACGGTTTTAAATTGGCCATGGGATCCTCTTGCTTCGTTGCTGCTGTTACGAGTGCCTTGGATGCCCCTATTTTTGCCTGTTCCTGAAAGATTTAAAAGAATCCATGTTGACAGAATGCAAATTTAAATTGACAACAGTGGCATATATACGTAACTACAACTTTTGGGCCCAGAAGCAAAGTTTATTTTGGGGACCCAATATTGAACTTCCACCCTATACGGAAAACAAAGTCGTATTCCAACGTCAAAACCCCACAGAAATATAGACCTGAGCCTATGGACCCCCGGAAGAGGCCCCATTGCTACCCGATAGTATACGCCGCTGTTTGACAATGACACATGTTTGAAAATAAATAGCTTTATGAACCATGTCAACAATTTATCGATTAAAGGCATTCAATATAACAGTGTGCAGCAAATTTATGAAGCAATTTAACTCCTTCAATAAGATAATGCGTCATTTGTCATCAAGGTTTCCAAAAATAATGAAGCTGTCGAATTCAAACGAACAAAGTATACAAAGGCTGGGTTACCTGCTTCCTTTGCTGCCGCTTTTCCTTCGCCTTTGACATTCTCTCTGACGAGATTTGTGTAGCAATTTAAAATAAAACTTTGATAAAATAACAAATGTTTAAATAATTAAAACCCTGCAACAATGCAGCTGATAGTTGCCTCTCGTACCTTTCCAAAGAAGCCTGGCCAGCCTAGTTTAGCGCCAATAGGGAGAAAACGCTACTTTATCCCTAAAATGACGTTTGAATAAACGCCGTTCTAAAATACATTTTGTCTTTAATTCCTCATTTAAACATAGTTTTAAGAAAGGGGTGATATTTTTGGCAAGAATTTTAAAGAAAATACGCTACTTTATTAGTTAAACATAAAGAAGACTTTTTGCTCTAACCACTTGGCAGCACTAATATCTATTCTTGGTTAGGATTATAACAAATTCGAAAAACGTCATCCATAGGCGTGGCAGAACTAAACACGTGATAAGTCAGGTTGAAGAGGTCATGAACACAAAAGGGTGTATTTTTAGCATCGATTCATTGCACAAATTAAGTTTCCATATTTGAAACACGAAATAAATAGCCTTTCGAGTGAAAAACTGCCCTGATTCTAATTAATAAAGCACCAATTAACATTTTTGCGAATTTGAGGTTGAAATAGGCCATTATCAGGGACGGCCTCAGTGCTTCTACAATCTGTCATATCATAGAATATACAGAAAATAGTCCATTGAATTTAGCGCACTTATCGGATTAAAGTCCAGTTCCTTCTTCATAAAAGGGTTGGTTTGGTCTTGCTATTAGGTGACCTACATATTGTGGTTGAAAAGATGATTGAGTAAAGGACTGAACTTAAGCTTGGATCACGTGTTTCCAAGCCACGCCAGAGCGTAGATCCACGTGCTAGTGACCGCGTGGCGTTGTTTTCAGTCGCCATTTTGAAGAGCGTGCGCGACTCGTCTAAACGCTCCGTTTTCCCATGGACTACAGCGACGAAGACCGCGATGTGGACATCGAAAGTGATGTAAGTAACAAAATATGACCGTGGACTTTATCTACGATCATTTTTTTCCGTGAAAAATGTTCAAGGTTTTATTTTTACAGGATGATGTGGATTCGATAGGAAAGAATTCGGGGCAGCAATTCCAAACGCAGGCAATCACGTGGTTTTATCTCGTGCTACATGTCAAACTAGCATGCTGCGCGCGCAGCTTTGCATGCCCCGTCCCTCCCATTCCCAAAATTCATTCGAATTTGGACTCGAAATGTTTTTTTTGCGCCCTCGAAACCAAAATAAACGTCTTTCTAACGTCTAGTCGGGATCCAAAAACTGATTTTTCCTTGAAGGATAATCCGTTTTTATGAATGGTTTCAGGACGCCAGAAAACAAAGGGTGTCACCACGCATGCGCCCCATCGAAATTTCTGAATGGACATAAATAGCCATTAGGGTCGGAAAATTAAAAATGACCTGGGAAAATGTGAAATTTAGGTTTAACG
This sequence comes from Julus scanicus, assembly GCA_034698625.1. Classification (NCBI taxonomy): domain Eukaryota; kingdom Metazoa; phylum Arthropoda; class Diplopoda; order Julida; family Julidae; genus Julus; species Julus scanicus. The sequence continues at coordinate 13,232 of JAQGBW010000028.1, read as the reverse complement.
GGAATTTTTCCGGTTTTGGGAGATAGCGTTTTTTACGCCCTTGTGTACTTTTCTTATCTGAGTGAGGTGTATCGTCATGCAGTTAACATAAGGGGCTGTGGTCAGTTGCGTGACTATCAAAAATAACTGGGAAAGTCAATATTAATAAATTAGTAATTGGCACACACGTAAGCTGGTAAAGGTGGAGAATTAGTTTCTTTTTTAAATGGTGTTAAAATGGGTACAATAATAATTTAGGAACCTTCCGCAAATGACGTCAGCCTAGTAATTTACCTTCTCACATTTCAATGCATGCATGCAAGCTAGTTAGAGTATATCCCCTTCAACAAAATCATCTACATGCAAATTTAGTATAAAAAAGTGGTTTGAAATTGCTTGCAAAAGTAAAACGGCGGTTTTTCCCCCCGCATTTTTATAAATTAACTTTGAATAAATGCTGTGTATACTAATATTTGACAGTAACATTTGTGTAAAAATATTGCTGATCGTGACGTCACAAGTTATTCTCATTTCAAAATACCCTAATTTTCACATTACACGTGAAATCAGGATTTTACACTGAAGAAATTTTTTAAGTTTTATTCTGACGTCTATAAAAATAGAGAAACGTTAAAATTGCAAAACTTGTGCCCATTATACGCTGCATGATTTTCTATGCCTACTCCACTCTTTAGACGGTAATATATTTGTGCATGAACTTAAAAAGTATTCTTAAGTTTCAAAACTTTCAATTTTTGGAAATAAATGCATGGGTGCATGCATTATTATCACGAACAGCCAAATCATAATTACTAATAACCATTAATGTATTTACATACCCTGCTTATCTCGCTACTTGAATTTAACAATCAAATACTGAAAGGGTTTTGAGCTAATACATTTTGTCATTGATTGCAACAGGCAGAGAAGCGAGCTCACCACAATGCATTGGAGCGAAAACGCAGGGACCACATCAAAGACAGTTTCACTGGATTGCGTGACGCAATTCCTTTATTACAAGGAGAGAAGGTGGTATGTGTCAGTACTCGATTTTTTTTCAATCTTTTTTTCTTTCCAATTGTTTGCTAATGAAAGTCCGGTTATGTGTGACTTCACAAGCCATGTAATTCTTCACAGGCTTCCAGAGCACAAATACTCAAGAAAGCAGCAGAATACATAGTGATCATGCGTAAAAAAAATTCAACTCATCAACACGACATTGACGAACTCAAGAGACAAAACCAAATGTTGGAAAAGCAAAGTAAGTGTAATATTTAACTTACCATCTTTTGTCTTGACTGTTGCATTCTCGTTTTTAACAATAATTGAATATGGGCTTCCTTTCCTCTATAGTAAAACAAGAAAATGAAAGATTATTTCAAAAGCACATAGTAAAGGAAAACAGTGCAAATACAAGTTGAAATTTACATTTATTTTGATTTACCCAACAGTTCAGACATTGGAAACCGCCAAGCTCACAGGAAATTTCACATCCTCGAACATTTTCGATGCACGAGGGAATTCGATTTCGGCTTTTGATGGTGGATCCGGATCGGAATCGTCAGATACAGAAGTCAAACCTAGTCGCCGTAAAAAAATTAAAACCAGCAGCCCGACAACAAGCGGCAGCGGCACATAACTGAAAGCAATGGCAGCTTACTTAGCAGAAGGACAAAAACACTCAGTTTTATTTATTGAAACATGTTGGACTATTTTCAGGAAGCGGAAATGGTCTTTTTAACTTTAGGTGGAGTAGAACATAAATGTAAAGAATTGTAAAGCTAAAATGTGTACATTAGGGGGGTTGGCTTTGGTGAGTGTGTATAATGCCAACAAATGACAAGTTTTTTTTACTTTCAACTGAAAAAGCAAATACAGTTATCTTTTCATACGGGACAGATTCTTGGCTTGCAATGTACAAATAAACCATTAAGAATCAGTTACATTTTTATCAAAGATTGGGTTTTCTGGGGATGTGAAATCCATATTGTAATAATAACAACCTGATGATTGTTAATGTCTGATAGTGATCAAGAAGTTAAAATGGAAAATGACGATGTTAAATTCCTGTTATGTAAAGAGTCGGTTTCATGCAGTGTCGTTATTTTCATTTTGGTGTAAATAATAATTAAATATTAAACATTTTTACTGATAAATTGACACCCGTTTGTGATTTTATACAAGCTCATCATTTAAGTATGCAAGCAGAAACATCTCGAAGCACTATGCACTCTAAATTTTAAAAAAACTTGGTAGTATTAAATTGATTCTGTTGCCGGTTTATTGATTCCAAAGGCGGTACCTACATTCTTTTTGTGATAATACATTATGCAGCTTTCACCATTAAGGCAGGGTAACTTATCTTGATCAACATCCCTAAATCATGCATATTCATTATGAAGTTCCAGTGAATGTAAAGAATTTTTACTAATTTAAGTTACTAATGCAGAAGTTATAATACTTTTGGGGTGTATGCTCAGAAATCGGATTTACTGAAATCTTTTAAAAGTGTAAAATTAAGTTATCAACATTAAGATTCATCATTTTCTGCTATGTTAATTCAAATCTGAACTTTCTGGAATGGGTAAACTTTTAAAATATGAATATGCATTAGCCACTGCATCAACTCCTATATTGTATATTGGATGAGTTGGTAACTGAAATTAAATAAAAAGAGGCATGGTTGTACACGAACCAAATCACATCGTTTTTTAAAAGTAGATCAAAATGATAATCTTACCAACTCATTGCTTACATCTCCAATTACTGTTTTGGAACCAATATTTCCTCCTGCAAAATGTTGAGCGACGGAAAGTCCGCTCAGAGTGTAGCACGTGTGATAAAAGTCGCGATGCCTGATAGGAAAACAAAAGTTGAAGCATACAAAAAATGGAATAGTGCAACGCACAGCTAAAATGTACTTACTTTCCAGGTTTATCTATAAGTCCTCCAGAAGGAAACTGGCAACATATAAGTAAATATTCTTGTAATGCCTCTAATTAAAAAAAAAGTTCGTTTAATTATGTCAGGTGTACAATTGCATTTGTTTTATTAAAAATATCAAACCAAAATAGCAAACCTTGATGAAACAACCACCTTTTCATATCTAATACGGATTCACTGTCAGCTTAAACAAAAATGTTTAAATTTTCAAATTATTATGACAATGTCATATATACATAAAAATGCAATTTTGCGCGACTTACCATCACGAGCAAGAACACGGTGTATAAGGGGGAATACTCCACCCTGCCAAAAAGAATAACAACCATCGACTAGTTTATTGGTGCGACCCTGAAAGCCACCCTCAAGTCTCATTTGACGATTTACAGTCCACCTCTAAAATAAGAAAAGATCCGGCTTTTAACAGAAAATGTAATGATCTTCCTTCCTGGGAAAAGGAAACGAGTAGACAAGAACAATTTAACTATCCTTGCAATTGCATGGAAAACTGGCAAGACATAATCAGCATCGCCAACCCGGTCAAGTATTTAACCTGGGTCTACTAATTGCATGTCAAATTCCGTAATTAGAAAGCTTATTCAGCTCGATAAATAGATGAGCAACCTCATTTCTAATGAAGTTATCATATTTTCACTTTGGCATTTTATAGTATTTAACTCAATTATATTTTGAATAAAACATACCAATAATGACTTTAAATCTGCTAAACTATCTTTTCCTAGTAATACCAAAGCAGCGAATCCACAGAATGTATATCCACCATGTGCCTCCATTCCGGGAACACCTCCAAATCCACCTTCATACGTTTGGCACCTTATCACAATCATATTTAGTTATTTAAAAACAGTAAAACGGTTAATGCAACAGAAACTATTAAATACAAAACAACAGTAAACATACATTACAATCCACTCTGCACACTTATCAAACAATTCATCTGTACAAATGTTGGTTAGTCGTGCTACTGACAATGCACAATATGAGCCTCTAGAATATATAACAGACGTAAATGTACTTTTAATACTCCAGCTAGAAATACTGCGTTACTGGGAATTTCCACAGAGGTCATACCTTATATCAACTTCGCCTCCATCGTGCATCATGAAACAACCCTCAGGACATTTTAACCGTTTCAGAAAACCATACATTTTATCTCTAAAATAATAAATTTAAAATTTAACAACAATACTGTAAAAAAAGACTGTAAAAAATATGCATATTTAGATGCATGTTATAATAAAATAATTGACCTATCAATAGCTTTATAAGCTGCTTCAGTTCCTAGAATGCAAAGTGCATTAACTGCTGCATATGTTGGGGCTAAGTGTGCAATTTGGTCTGGGCCACCTCCAAATCCACCATCAGGATGCTGACATTTCTTTAGAAATTCCACGATTCTAAATTACAACATAATAACAGTTTAAACTTTCAATTTCAATAAAATAAACAAAAAGTATAGGCTACTAAATAAAATTACCCTGCGGACTGTACTTCGGATACGTGAACGTTAAGTAGATCCAAGCTATGTAAAATCCAGTAGCATATCCAAGGACGGCTAGCATCCAAACACTTAAAAAAAATGCAAGCATGAGCATTTTTTGGCTGCTTCATAACACTCCACTAGCATATATAGTCTGCAATAATTATATCTCACCTCGTAGCTAGCAGATAAATTGGTTAATCCTTTTTTAAGAAATGAAATATGTGCTTCTCTTTTAAGTAATGGGCTACTACAAACAAAAACAAACAAAATTTCATTATCAGCAGCTTAATTCAAAACTTACGTTTTGAAAAATTGTATGCATGCTTGCATGATTGTAAAGGGAGTTGCGAATCAATTGTACCATTGTTTTAATAACAAAGTTGTAAAAAAGATTATGCAAGCTTCCCATTACAGAAAAAACTGGTACTCAACTGGGAAAAAACTGATAACAACCCCGATTTTAATAATCTATTGGTCGTCAACTGGTATAGTCAATAATAATCTTGGAAAACTCATCACTTTAAACTAGTCGACAATTAAATTATCGCCTTTTTAAAATTTTCATTCGATTCTAAGGATAAATCACTTTTAAAAAATCAAACGAACTTGTTAAATCGCAGATTAAAATGGATAGTATAGCTATACTAGATGACCGCAAACTGGATGTATCGACTGCAAATATACTTACTCGGGATCAATGTCCAATTTCGATTTGAAAAAGTCGTACAATGCTTCAACAGACTCTTCAACTTTGATCTATTATAATGAGACAATTAGTATTAGCTATGGAAATAAATATTTATTGAACTGTATAATGCCATTCTGCAATAGACAATAGTCAATAGACACAAGTCACGTGTTTTGACTTTTGTATTGTAAGGACTGGAATATGGCAGATATTCAGATTATAATTTCAGAGAATTCATAGATCTTGAACAAACAGGACCTTACTTGTTGATCAGAAGTAGAAGTATTAAGGCCATCTTCGTTAAATCTTTCTTTCGAATGAGTAGGATCAGCACATCGAAAGGTTGCCATTTTTAACCATGCATGCAGTATGACTAGACACGACTGTTCTACTTTTCCCTATTTTTTTACATTAAACAACAAGTTAGTAGGGACAAATACCAAATAATTATATTTGACAACACTGGGAAACACTCTTGCGGCAACATATCACGTGTCTCTGCACAGCTGATTTGCAATTTCTTTTTCTTAATTCTTCTAATTTTAATATTCTGCATTGTTTGTCGTTGTTAAATGTTATGTTAAATAAGATAGAAAGGTACATAGTACGTATTTAATCCACTGTCAATAAAGTGACACCTTAAATTCGTTGAAATTACCTAATTGTAAAATGCTACATATGAAACGTTGTACAACGTTGAGACCCAACTTTAAATATAATAACTGGAGCAGAAACGTTTACAAAAGTGCAGAAGTTCCTGAACAAGTTGTTGAAAATGTAGGTAGATTCCATATATAGAGTGCTTATCCCTGTCAACTAGAAAATAATGGCAATTGACATGCACTTTAATTAACTTACAGGGAAGTAAGAAGTTTCATCGATTAAAAACAACGGACATCTTGCCATTCTCCGCATTCCTAACAGATTCATTTGGTAGACAGCACAATTATCTGAGAATTTCACTGACAGAGAGATGCAATTTGAGATGTAGGTATACACACACTATATAGATAATTAACAATAGCCAGATATCCACACAACATATTGGGTTTTTTACAGGTAATTATTGCATGCCTGAAGAAGGGGTGAAATTAAATCCAACAGAAAAACTGTTAACTAACGAGGAAATACTGCGAATTGCTAAACTGTTTGTTTTGTCGGGAGTGGACAAAATAAGACTGACAGGAGGAGAACCGCTCGTAAGACCGGACATTGTTAACATTGTCAGTAAGTAAAAGTCTAAAATCTAAAGTTATTCTAACGTTTTCGTTTATACATGTTAATATTTCCTTAATCAATGTTTACTTCATCCAATTGTAGGAGATTTGAAACTTATTCCTGGACTTAAATCTGTTTCCATCACCACAAATGGTCTTGTGCTTGGTAGAAAGCTTGAAGCTTTGCGCAGTGCTGGTCTAAACGGCCTGAATATTAGCCTCGACACACTAATCGAGCCCAAATTTGAATTCATAACACGCAGAAGAGGTTGGCATAAAGTGATGGAGAGCATAGAAATGGCACTGAAAATTGGCTTTAATCCAGTAAAGGCATGTAAAGCTGGACATAAATTTACCTTGACTATTATGGTAACACTTCCTTAAAACACTGAACTAATTTTTCTTTCAGATAAACTGTGTTGTAATGAGAGGTTTTAACGATGACGAAATTTGCAATTTTGTAAAACTTACAGAAAGTAAAGTTAGCAAACCTCTTATAATTAAAACTGCAAGGTATAATCCATTCTAACTTTAGTTTGACACTTAACAATTTTTTCCGATTTAGGATTTGGTTGTTAGGTTTATCGAGTATATGCCATTTGATGGAAACAAATGGAACACCTCCAAACTGTTGCCATTTAAGGAGATGCTGGCAATGGTAATGGAAAAGTGGAAAAATTTAGAAAAAGTTGAAGATCAGCCAAACGATACCACCAAGGTTTTAAGGAATTATTTGAATGCTTATTTGAAGTATCATAAAACGATAAACTTAACTTTTTTTTTCTGATGTCTTACAGGCCTATCGTATCCCTGGTGCAATTGGGAAAATTGGTTTCATCACATCTATGACAGACAATTTCTGTGGCAGCTGTAACCGTCTCCGCATCACTGCTGATGGGAACTTAAAGGTATAATATAATCCCTCAAATGTTGTTACTAACAACATTTGTAAGTACACTAGTGTACTTACTTGTATAATTAATTAACGCGTGTCACAGGTATGTTTATTTGGAAATGCTGAAGTTTCTCTCCGTGATGCCATTCGGGGAGGATTTTCCGATGATGAACTGCTCGAGATAATAGGTGATGCTGTTGGAAAAAAGAAAAAACAACATCCTGGTAAACATTTGCATAAATCTGACAGGGTTTCAATAATAAGAAATATATGATCATGGCCAATTTTTGGGAATATTTTGCATAGGAATTATGGGAATTTCAAAAATGACAAACCGGCCAATGATCTTGATTGGTGGATGACAACTAGTTTTATCAGGTATTCCAGAAAAAATAAAAAATAAATTTAGTAAATATTGATTGCATGCTAAAATTATATATGTTATGCTTTAGGGAAAAAAATCCTAAGATGCATTAACGATGGATTTTCATTTTTCAAAATGAATACTAACATGACTTGTAATATTTTTATAGGGTTCCACCTGATGCATGCAAGAGGAATATTTCCAAGAAACTATTTTGCAAGCAATGCACAAATAAGACTGTATCATTCCACTCCGGTTTCTAAATTAGTCCAACATTTTCAAACTTTTAATGCTATGAATATTTGGCATTACATGATACATGCGTGCAGAAATATGATTAAAGTAAGCAAGCCAATTTTAACACTTGGAAATACCAAAACGGATTTTTCGGGAAAAGAAAGGCACTCAAGTGAAAAACTAACTCACGTTAATGTTGATGGGCACGCCATAATGGTAGATGTTGGAGATAAGCTGGACACCAAAAGAACCGCTAAAGCCAGAGTTAAAGTTCTATTAGGTGAAAAGGCATTTTTGCTCGTATCTGAAAATAAAATAAAGAAAGGCGACGTATTAACAGTGGCCCAAATTGCGGGGATTAGTGCTGCAAAACAAACTGGCCACTTAATTCCTCTGTGCCACTCGATTCAACTTACCAAAGTGGATGTGGAGTGCAGGCTTGATGATGCAAACTTCGCTGTTCTAATCGAAACTACGGCAGAAACTACGTGGAAAACTGGAGTGGAAATGGAAGCCTTGGTGGCAGCTTCAGTCGCAGCATTAACAGTGTACGATATGTGCAAAGCAGTCACTCATGACATTGTAATACAGGATTTACACCTGTTGGAAAAATCGGGAGGCACCAGGAAAGACTATACTTCCAGTAGATGAAATTTACTAATATTTACCAAGATTATTTTAAAAAAAATGATCACATCCTTTAATTCCAAATAAATATTTATATTTTGGACTTGCATTGATTATCTTGTTATGTTTGATACGAATAAAATCTCTTAGAAGTACTAGCAGAATATTCCTCAGTTTATTTCATAGACATGAGATCACTTTTAGACATTCTTTATCACTTAAGAATAATGAAAGTGGATTTATTGTAGTTATATTCACTTTTGGAAGCCCTGATTTGCGAAATCCAGCTAAACCCAAAGATGCGACCAAATGGTTTGTTGCTACTAAACTATTTTAATTTCCCCAATCTGGGAAAAACAAGTTTTCTTGCTTAAAAATATTATTCAACCAAGACTTTGCTAATGCTTAAAAAATACAACCGTCAACTGGACTTGAGCTTCCTCCAAAATTGAGTCGGAGAAAGCTAAAGTCCTTAATATTTTGGCAATTCTAATTAGTTGAGAGTTGTGTTTTAAATATGTAGGATTTCGTTTTTTAAATCTACAAGATGATCTAAAAATCTATTTCACTTATCTGAGAGGATTGTTTGCCGCACGACCAGCTTATGAAATATCCCATCTGGAATAGCCATTAATTTTTCAAAATTTCCTAATTCTCTAATTCTGCCATCATGCAGAACTGCAATTTGGCCAGCTCTTTTAATTGTGGATAGCCGATGTGCAATAGTAACTACAGTCCTGCCTTTCATAAGTCTTTCCAATGCATCTTGTACTAAATATTCACTCTCTGCATCCAAGGCACTATAAATAAAATTAAAATAAACATTGCACACAAAATAATTATTAAATTTAATCATTATTAATATCAAATAAAATTTGCATTTATCTTACCTTGTTGCTTCATCTAAAAGCAGTATTTTTGGATTCTAAATAGACAGAAAAGATATGTAAGCTTTTTCAATAAATCACAAATTAATTAAAATGATGGAATGCAGTTAACTATTTGGATAATTTTTATTAAATATATCACAGTAGTATTCTCTTATAAAAATGTAAGCGATAATTACTTTTAACAAAGCCCGAGCAATGGCAATTCGTTGCCTTTGTCCGCCTGACAGCATTAATCCTCGTTCGCCAACAACAGTTTCCAATTTTTCAGGAAATCCACAAATGAAATCATAAGCATTGGCTTCCCTGCACACATTAATTAATTCATTTTCTGTTATTTTCTCTGGATTGTTGACCCCGTACAATATATTTTCCCTTATCGAGCATGAGAACAAAACAGGTTCCTTGTAAAGGCAAAAATGAAAAAATAAAATATTTTAAATGACATTTTGAATGTAAATTCTAAGATTTAATGAAACACAATTTCTGCCTTACCTGGTTCACAGTACCAATGATTGTGCGAATCCACTCGGGACTAAGTGTCATGATATCCATGCCATCAACAAATATATGACCTGTAAAATTCCAGTAAACCTATTTTAACACAATACGTTTGTAGATTGGGATTAAACAATATTCCAAAAACACATTTACAATCAAAAATTACAAGCTCAAAAACTATGCATACAATTCACAAGTTCAATAGTGTAGTATTAAGTAATTAAAAAAGCATTTGACATAATACCTTAATGTAATAAAATATAATAAAATGTACCAGAACTTGCCTGAGTCAGGATCATAAAAACGGAGAAGAAGTTGAGCCAAAGTCGATTTTCCTGATCCACTGCTACCAACCAAAGCCGTAACACTCCCGGAAGGCACCTGGAGGCTGAAATCGCTGAAGATTTGAACATCAGGCCGCATAGGGTAATGAAAATGCAGTGAATTGAAATGGACATTTCCACTGACTTCTACTGATGGAACGACATCGCCTAAATTAAACCAAAAATAAAATTATTACACAAAGTCAATATACGTATGAACGTTCAGCGCCAGAAACTTATGTTAGATCACCTGTTAGTGGAATAGATGGGATCCTATCCACAATCTCCCAAAGTCTCGTACTGGCACCCAATCCTTTCATTGTTTCCGAATAAGCAGAGGATAAACCTTAAAAAAAAATTAGGTAAAGGCTGTCAAGGATTATTCCTTATCATATGGCATAATAAAAGTGGTCATTAAAACAAAATTACCTCCAAATGAAATCCCAACGTATGCTGCATACAGCAGAAATGCCGACAAATCTCCAACTGTAATTTGCGATTCTGTCATCATTAGGCCTCCATAGTATAACACTGATAGAACAACAATGTTTCCACTTATTCCCGTCTTTAAATAAATGTTTAAAACTCTACTAATGAAATTTAACAATCAGAGCATACTTTTTATTCAAAATTTCGCTGATAAATCACTTACCATACCAAAAAATATTCCCTTGGCCATTGATTCAGTGAACATTAGTTGCAGCACGTTATTTATCTTGTTTTTGTATGTATTAACCTCTTTTCTTTCCTGTGCAAATGCTCGCACAGTACGGATATTGGAAATCCTTTCCTCGGCCACCTGCGTAGTTTGTGCCAATGCATCCTGAATTGAGGTGGTCAATTTGCGCACATATCTGCCATATATAATGGCAATCCCAGCGATTGGTGGAACAGTGGCTAATCCAACCAAAGCCAATTCAGTGGACATGTAAAACTAAAACAAAATTTAAAATCACACATGAGTGATTTCAATGACATTAACACTTAATAAAATAATTAATTTTTTAGTGTCTATATAAATGGTTTTTTTCTAAAAATTATGATGCCTTAATTATAGAATTGCAAAAAACATGTAATAGCAATACTATGATTATGCATGATTGTGTAAAGAAAATTCTTACCATCATCGATATGCCAGCAATGGCAGACACCATTGAGCGTAGTCCATCAGATATGTTCAGAGACAACGAATTGCCTACCAATGAGGTATCTGCAGACAGGCGATTGATTAGTTCTCCAGTTTTGTTTCTGTCAAAAAAGGCCATTTCTTGTTTGAGAATCGAAGAAAACACTTGCACTCTCAACTTCTGGGTAATTCTGTATCCTATATATGAAAAATTTGATGCAAAAATTATCACCATTGTTCATTAATGAAAGTAGCAGTACCAAACATATTAGACTGGAATAATAAAATTAAATAATAAAGAATCGCTTATGAATACTAGCTATCATGAATCGATCATTCAAAAAAATTAAGAGATAGAACTATTTTTAACGAACAAATACCTGTAGTTTGCATCAGATAAACACGACCGAAATTGGCAAGGGCTCCAAACACAAAAATGACTAGTAAAAATTGTGCAACGGATGTCAAATTCGCTTTCATTGCCACTGCATCCGATGTGTAAATTATATCGATCACTTTTCCCATGCAAAATGGGACAGCCAAAGTGACAGAAGAAGATATAAAAAGTAGTCCAATTGCACCTATAAACAGATTTATAAAATTACAAAACTTAATCACAAAACTGAATTGCGTAATTATATTAAGCATTTAAAAGCCTTTGATCCTGACGAATTAAATTTGCCAGATTATGATCGAGGCCTGACAAATTACAATTACAAATATTGCATAAAAAAACAAATAAACATAACTAAGGCTAACTACCTGCCAGTCTCCATTTTTCGTCCTTAGCCAAGGAAATCAACCTTTTTATTTCTTGCCTGGAATTCAACGTTAACTTTTGGACGACTACACGCGGACTTTTAATTTTGTTGTTTCCATTTGTAGTTTTTGATTTTAAGCCACGAACAAAATTAGAAAACGTATTTGTTCGGCTAAATACAGAGTGGTTAGCATTACGTGCTACCACAGAGTACTTTTGGCAACTCTTGGGGAATTTATAAACGCACGTGCTGATTGATAAAATACATTTTGTCCGAAAGACAGACTTATAGAACATAATTGGAAGATTCATATCTTATGTAGATTTTGAAACAATTTTTTTTAATAAAAATAAATGTATCATATACTATATAATAAAGCATAAAATTACTAACGTGGCGTCATCATAAACTTTTTTGGATGCCTTGCTGGCAAACATATGGTAATTATAATTAGAAAAACGGTGAATATTGGAAAAAAATCGATACGTGCTTCAGCACATAACATCATCCAATAGATGTAAATGCAAAGAAAATTTCTTTGATAGAATCGCGGAATTCGTTATACAAATTAATAGAACAAAAATAAATCAGCTGATGGTGTTTTGGGCACTGACTGTATACCACGCTATGTGCACGTTGTTGACCTTCCCAAGCGTTTTCATAAATGCTAACTTCTCAAATAACAGCAATAAACAACTAAAATATTAAGTTATTCGCGGTACATTAATACATTTCATGATGATAATATAAATTGAAGTATAGAAATTTAACAAGCGAAACGAACGCAAACAAATTCGTTTCGAAGTCTGCTCTTAGCAGAACTCGTACTGAGAAGCCGATAGCCGACGGATACTAAGCCGGTAGCCAATACAAAATAAAACATTTTGGTGAGGGACTAACCATAAATCCCTACACGTAATCGTCCAAATAAGTAATTCAATTTAATTGCTAACAAATTTTCAAAATTTAAAATCTTAGGATCGCTTTTTATCAAATCTTCGTAATAAATCCCGCAATTTAATTGCATAATTCAATCAAAATTTAAACGAAGCTATGGAATTGAATATTCTTTTTGAATGGCCCCTATCAAGAATGCCCGTTTGGTTTGGTTGATTTTTAACGTTGGCCTATTTCTGCAACACGAGGGCTAAACACCAACGCCAGGGGATGGGCCTTCAAC